>OX381708.1:87268506-87480760 GCA_947462335.1 Harmothoe impar | reverse complement strand
TAACCCTAACCCTAACCCTAACCCTAACCCTAACCCTAACCCTAACCCTAACCCTAACCCTAACCCTAACCCACCCTAACCCTAACCCTAACCCTAACCCTAACCCTAACCCTAACCCTAACCCTAACCCTAACCCTAACCCTAACCCTAACCCTAACCCTAACCCTAACCCTAACCCTAACCCTAACCCTAACCCTAACCCTAACCCTAACCCTAACCCTAACCCTAACCCTAACCCTAACCCTAACCCTAACCCTAACCCTAACCCTAACCCTAACCCTAACCCTAACCCTAACCCTAACCCTAACCCTAACCCTAACCCTAACCCTAACCCTAACCCTAACCCTAACCCTAACCCTAACCCTAACCCTAACCCTAACCCTAACCCTAACCCTAACCCTAACCCTAACCCTAACCCTAACCCTAACCCTAACCCTAACCCTAACCCTAACCCTAACCCTAACCCTAACCCTAACCCTAACCCTAACCCTAACCCTAACCCTAACCCTAACCCTAACCCTAACCCTAACCCTAACCCTAACCCTAACCCTAACCCTAACCCTAACCCTAACCCTAACCCTAACCCTAACCCTAACCCTAACCCTAACCCTAACCCTAACCCTAACCCTAACCCTAACCCTAACCCTAACCCTAACCCTAACCCTAACCCTAACCCTAACCCTAACCCTAACCCTAACCCTAACCCTAACCCTAACCCTAACCCTAACCCTAACCCTAACCCTAACCCTAACCCTAACCCTAACCCTAACCCTAACCCTAACCCTAACCCTAACCCTAACCCTAACCCTAACCCTAACCCTAACCCTAACCCTAACCCTAACCCTAACCCTAACCCTAACCCTAACCCTAACCCTAACCCTAACCCTAACCCTAACCCTAACCCTAACCCTAACCCTAACCCTAACCCTAACCCTAACCCTAACCCTAACCCTAACCCTAACCCTAACCCTAACCCTAACCCTAACCCTAACCCTAACCCTAACCCTAACCCTAACCCTAACCCTAACCCTAACCCTAACCCTAACCCTAACCCTAACCCTAACCCTAACCCTAACCCTAACCCTAACCCTAACCCTAACCCTAACCCTAACCCTAACCCTAACCCTAACCCTAACCCTAACCCTAACCCTAACCCTAACCCTAACCCTAACCCTAACCCTAACCCTAACCCTAACCCTAACCCTAACCCTAACCCTAACCCTAACCCTAACCCTAACCCTAACCCTAACCCTAACCCTAACCCTAACCCTAACCCTAACCCTAACCCTAACCCTAACCCTAACCCTAACCCTAACCCTAACCCTAACCCTAACCCTAACCCTAACCCTAACCCTAACCCTAACCCTAACCCTAACCCTAACCCTAACCCTAACCCTAACCCTAACCCTAACCCTAACCCTAACCCTAACCCTAACCCTAACCCTAACCCTAACCCTAACCCTAACCCTAACCCTAACCCTAACCCTAACCCTAACCCTAACCCTAACCCTAACCCTAACCCTAACCCTAACCCTAACCCTAACCCTAACCCTAACCCTAACCCTAACCCTAACCCTAACCCTAACCCTAACCCTAACCCTAACCCTAACCCTAACCCTAACCCTAACCCTAACCCTAACCCTAACCCTAACCCTAACCCTAACCCTAACCCTAACCCTAACCCTAACCCTAACCCTAACCCTAACCCTAACCCTAACCCTAACCCTAACCCTAACCCTAACCCTAACCCTAACCCTAACCCTAACCCTAACCCTAACCCTAACCCTAACCCTAACCCTAACCCTAACCCTAACCCTAACCCTAACCCTAACCCTAACCCTAACCCTAACCCTAACCCTAACCCTAACCCTAACCCTAACCCTAACCCTAACCCTAACCCTAACCCTAACCCTAACCCTAACCCTAACCCTAACCCTAACCCTAACCCTAACCCTAACCCTAACCCTAACCCTAACCCTAACCCTAACCCTAACCCTAACCCTAACCCTAACCCTAACCCTAACCCTAACCCTAACCCTAACCCTAACCCTAACCCTAACCCTAACCCTAACCCTAACCCTAACCCTAACCCTAACCCTAACCCTAACCCTAACCCTAACCCTAACCCTAACCCTAACCCTAACCCTAACCCTAACCCTAACCCTAACCCTAACCCTAACCCTAACCCTAACCCTAACCCTAACCCTAACCCTAACCCTAACCCTAACCCTAACCCTAACCCTAACCCTAACCCTAACCCTAACCCTAACCCTAACCCTAACCCTAACCCTAACCCTAACCCTAACCCTAACCCTAACCCTAACCCTAACCCTAACCCTAACCCTAACCCTAACCCTAACCCTAACCCTAACCCTAACCCTAACCCTAACCCTAACCCTAACCCTAACCCTAACCCTAACCCTAACCCTAACCCTAACCCTAACCCTAACCCTAACCCTAACCCTAACCCTAACCCTAACCCTAACCCTAACCCTAACCCTAACCCTAACCCTAACCCTAACCCTAACCCTAACCCTAACCCTAACCCTAACCCTAACCCTAACCCTAACCCTAACCCTAACCCTAACCCTAACCCTAACCCTAACCCTAACCCTAACCCTAACCCTAACCCTAACCCTAACCCTAACCCTAACCCTAACCCTAACCCTAACCCTAACCCTAACCCTAACCCTAACCCTAACCCTAACCCTAACCCTAACCCTAACCCTAACCCTAACCCTAACCCTAACCCTAACCCTAACCCTAACCCTAACCCTAACCCTAACCCTAACCCTAACCCTAACCCTAACCCTAACCCTAACCCTAACCCTAACCCTAACCCTAACCCTAACCCTAACCCTAACCCTAACCCTAACCCTAACCCTAACCCTAACCCTAACCCTAACCCTAACCCTAACCCTAACCCTAACCCTAACCCTAACCCTAACCCTAACCCTAACCCTAACCCTAACCCTAACCCTAACCCTAACCCTAACCCTAACCCTAACCCTAACCCTAACCCTAACCCTAACCCTAACCCTAACCCTAACCCTAACCCTAACCCTAACCCTAACCCTAACCCTAACCCTAACCCTAACCCTAACCCTAACCCTAACCCTAACCCTAACCCTAACCCTAACCCTAACCCTAACCCTAACCCTAACCCTAACCCTAACCCTAACCCTAACCCTAACCCTAACCCTAACCCTAACCCTAACCCTAACCCTAACCCTAACCCTAACCCTAACCCTAACCCTAACCCTAACCCTAACCCTAACCCTAACCCTAACCCTAACCCTAACCCTAACCCTAACCCTAACCCTAACCCTAACCCTAACCCTAACCCTAACCCTAACCCTAACCCTAACCCTAACCCTAACCCTAACCCTAACCCTAACCCTAACCCTAACCCTAACCCTAACCCTAACCCTAACCCTAACCCTAACCCTAACCCTAACCCTAACCCTAACCCTAACCCTAACCCTAACCCTAACCCTAACCCTAACCCTAACCCTAACCCTAACCCTAACCCTAACCCTAACCCTAACCCTAACCCTAACCCTAACCCTAACCCTAACCCTAACCCTAACCCTAACCCTAACCCTAACCCTAACCCTAACCCTAACCCTAACCCTAACCCTAACCCTAACCCTAACCCTAACCCTAACCCTAACCCTAACCCTAACCCTAACCCTAACCCTAACCCTAACCCTAACCCTAACCCTAACCCTAACCCTAACCCTAACCCTAACCCTAACCCTAACCCTAACCCTAACCCTAACCCTAACCCTAACCCTAACCCTAACCCTAACCCTAACCCTAACCCTAACCCTAACCCTAACCCTAACCCTAACCCTAACCCTAACCCTAACCCTAACCCTAACCCTAACCCTAACCCTAACCCTAACCCTAACCCTAACCCTAACCCTAACCCTAACCCTAACCCTAACCCTAACCCTAACCCTAACCCTAACCCTAACCCTAACCCTAACCCTAACCCTAACCCTAACCCTAACCCTAACCCTAACCCTAACCCTAACCCTAACCCTAACCCTAACCCTAACCCTAACCCTAACCCTAACCCTAACCCTAACCCTAACCCTAACCCTAACCCTAACCCTAACCCTAACCCTAACCCTAACCCTAACCCTAACCCTAACCCTAACCCTAACCCTAACCCTAACCCTAACCCTAACCCTAACCCTAACCCTAACCCTAACCCTAACCCTAACCCTAACCCTAACCCTAACCCTAACCCTAACCCTAACCCTAACCCTAACCCTAACCCTAACCCTAACCCTAACCCTAACCCTAACCCTAACCCTAACCCTAACCCTAACCCTAACCCTAACCCTAACCCTAACCCTAACCCTAACCCTAACCCTAACCCTAACCCTAACCCTAACCCTAACCCTAACCCTAACCCTAACCCTAACCCTAACCCTAACCCTAACCCTAACCCTAACCCTAACCCTAACCCTAACCCTAACCCTAACCCTAACCCTAACCCTAACCCTAACCCTAACCCTAACCCTAACCCTAACCCTAACCCTAACCCTAACCCTAACCCTAACCCTAACCCTAACCCTAACCCTAACCCTAACCCTAACCCTAACCCTAACCCTAACCCTAACCCTAACCCTAACCCTAACCCTAACCCTAACCCTAACCCTAACCCTAACCCTAACCCTAACCCTAACCCTAACCCTAACCCTAACCCTAACCCTAACCCTAACCCTAACCCTAACCCTAACCCTAACCCTAACCCTAACCCTAACCCTAACCCTAACCCTAACCCTAACCCTAACCCTAACCCTAACCCTAACCCTAACCCTAACCCTAACCCTAACCCTAACCCTAACCCTAACCCTAACCCTAACCCTAACCCTAACCCTAACCCTAACCCTAACCCTAACCCTAACCCTAACCCTAACCCTAACCCTAACCCTAACCCTAACCCTAACCCTAACCCTAACCCTAACCCTAACCCTAACCCTAACCCTAACCCTAACCCTAACCCTAACCCTAACCCTAACCCTAACCCTAACCCTAACCCTAACCCTAACCCTAACCCTAACCCTAACCCTAACCCTAACCCTAACCCTAACCCTAACCCTAACCCTAACCCTAACCCTAACCCTAACCCTAACCCTAACCCTAACCCTAACCCTAACCCTAACCCTAACCCTAACCCTAACCCTAACCCTAACCCTAACCCTAACCCTAACCCTAACCCTAACCCTAACCCTAACCCTAACCCTAACCCTAACCCTAACCCTAACCCTAACCCTAACCCTAACCCTAACCCTAACCCTAACCCTAACCCTAACCCTAACCCTAACCCTAACCCTAACCCTAACCCTAACCCTAACCCTAACCCTAACCCTAACCCTAACCCTAACCCTAACCCTAACCCTAACCCTAACCCTAACCCTAACCCTAACCCTAACCCTAACCCTAACCCTAACCCTAACCCTAACCCTAACCCTAACCCTAACCCTAACCCTAACCCTAACCCTAACCCTAACCCTAACCCTAACCCTAACCCTAACCCTAACCCTAACCCTAACCCTAACCCTAACCCTAACCCTAACCCTAACCCTAACCCTAACCCTAACCCTAACCCTAACCCTAACCCTAACCCTAACCCTAACCCTAACCCTAACCCTAACCCTAACCCTAACCCTAACCCTAACCCTAACCCTAACCCTAACCCTAACCCTAACCCTAACCCTAACCCTAACCCTAACCCTAACCCTAACCCTAACCCTAACCCTAACCCTAACCCTAACCCTAACCCTAACCCTAACCCTAACCCTAACCCTAACCCTAACCCTAACCCTAACCCTAACCCTAACCCTAACCCTAACCCTAACCCTAACCCTAACCCTAACCCTAACCCTAACCCTAACCCTAACCCTAACCCTAACCCTAACCCTAACCCTAACCCTAACCCTAACCCTAACCCTAACCCTAACCCTAACCCTAACCCTAACCCTAACCCTAACCCTAACCCTAACCCTAACCCTAACCCTAACCCTAACCCTAACCCTAACCCTAACCCTAACCCTAACCCTAACCCTAACCCTAACCCTAACCCTAACCCTAACCCTAACCCTAACCCTAACCCTAACCCTAACCCTAACCCTAACCCTAACCCTAACCCTAACCCTAACCCTAACCCTAACCCTAACCCTAACCCTAACCCTAACCCTAACCCTAACCCTAACCCTAACCCTAACCCTAACCCTAACCCTAACCCTAACCCTAACCCTAACCCTAACCCTAACCCTAACCCTAACCCTAACCCTAACCCTAACCCTAACCCTAACCCTAACCCTAACCCTAACCCTAACCCTAACCCTAACCCTAACCCTAACCCTAACCCTAACCCTAACCCTAACCCTAACCCTAACCCTAACCCTAACCCTAACCCTAACCCTAACCCTAACCCTAACCCTAACCCTAACCCTAACCCTAACCCTAACCCTAACCCTAACCCTAACCCTAACCCTAACCCTAACCCTAACCCTAACCCTAACCCTAACCCTAACCCTAACCCTAACCCTAACCCTAACCCTAACCCTAACCCTAACCCTAACCCTAACCCTAACCCTAACCCTAACCCTAACCCTAACCCTAACCCTAACCCTAACCCTAACCCTAACCCTAACCCTAACCCTAACCCTAACCCTAACCCTAACCCTAACCCTAACCCTAACCCTAACCCTAACCTTACCCTAACCCTAACTGGTGATGCATATTTGTTAATTCATTTAAGTTTCAGCTTTGCAACCATTCTCACCCCAGAACCCAAAGACTTTGTTTTCCCCGAAGCTGCCTGCCGGATCATGGAAACAACTCTGGTGAATCCCTAGTTGGCATCGTTTATGTTCAGAACTAGGATGGTATCTGATCGTGTTCGAACCTCTGACTTTTTTTCTTGATTAATGAAAACATTTTTGGCAAATGCATTTGCAGTAGTTTGTCTTGCAGCAATCCAAGAATTCCACCTCTAACACCGAAATACAAGTGCCCCTGTCTGTCCCTCTTAATCATTACCTCTAGTTCCGAAAACTAACAAAATAGAACCAAGGTCCTATTTCATGATTCCATGCACCATTATTTGGGCAGAATGTGCCTGCTTGGAACACTCATTCCAATTACGGGGCCTCGAAAGAGTCCCATATTGTTATTTTTCGTCACTACCTCCCTGAGTCAGTAGTGGGTAATTTGCGCTCCTGCTGCCTTCCTTGGATGTGGTAGCAGTTTCTCATGCTCCCTCTCCGGAATCTAACCCTGATTCCCCGCTACCCATTACTAACATGGTAACTTACCATGGACATTTGATAGGTCAGACATTTGAAAGACACTTCGTCGGCTCAAAGGCCATATGATCGGCAGAGTCATCCAGAGTCATCAAAACGATGGGCTCAAAGGCTCAAAGGCCATACAATCGGCAGAGTTATCCAGAGTCACCAAAACGATGGGCTGCCGCGAACAACTGCACCTGATTGGTTTTGATCTAATAAAAGCAGTCCTCCCGTGAAGGTCGGACATTGTCAGCATGTATTAGCTCTAGAATTGCCACAGTTATCCAAGTAGGATTGTACAATCTAAGAAACTGATCTAATTAGCCATTCCCCATTTCCCCTGCGTCCCCATTTCCAGGCGTGGCCCGCGTGCCGGAAGCGCGAGCTTTGCCGCCGGGCGGGCGCTCAGTTGCCATCGTAAATGCAAGTGAGAGCTTTCGATCGGAACACGTCTCCGTCGAAGTTACTTTGGCTTGCCTTGTTTCGCTTCAAGGCTCGCTGCCGTGCTCTCCTCATAGGTGGCACCAGGTTGGTGACATTGTGAGGCGCGTCACGGCCCATCTACTTCTCCCCAGGGTCCAGAAGGGCCGATGACCGAAAACCACCTTTTCTGCTACGCCGCGATCACCGAAACCCACCTTTTTGGCCATGCGCTTATGTGGGCTCAGTAGTTCGCTACAGCTCTCTGTCCCTACCCACGACTCGCTTATTCCGTCGACCGACGACCGTAACCCAGCTTTCTGCTATGCCCCGACGACCAGAACCAACCTTTTTGGCTGCGCGCTTATGTGCACTCAGTTCGCCTTCGACGCGCTTTTTCGGGTTCGCACTGCTACAGCGACGAGACCCCCGCATCGTTTCAGCCAAAAAGCGTTTTCCAGGCCTCCCATAGGGAGTGGATCCCTCCCACCGTTTTTGGAAAATCACGTTTTCGGGTCTCCGCGACCACTAGTTACGGCGATGCTCAGTGCTTTCGTGAACACTGATTCACCATTTTTCTCTAGTGTTTACCGTCCGATTCGCCTGAAATTCTAGGACGAGGTAGCTCCGGGGTCCCCCCGGGTGTAACCCGGCCGAGCCCAAAGGTCTTCTGGGGGGAAGCCACATCGGAGTTGGACAGTCCGTTTCGGAGTTGGACAGTCCGTGTCCGAAAACGGTATCGCCAATTGCTCTATTGTTTACACTTTGTTTGGCCTAAAAAACTAGGATAGGATAGCCCTGTGGTCTGGCCAGGTGTACCCTCGGTTTGGTTACCGCCCGCAGAGCGGAAAGGGTCATTCGGGCATAACCTGTTTCGGATTTGGACAGTGTGCTACCGAATTGTCGCGGCGCCGTCCCGACCTGAAGACGGTATCGCCCAACTCTCTGGTGTTTACGCTCCGATGGACAAGGTAGTAAGAAATTACCTCATTAGATGCACCTCCCCTGGCCGTAAAATCTCACAGGAAACAAAAAGCCAAAAATTTGTAAGAAGGCCAAAGGGTCCCAAATAAAAGATGCACTGCATGAAAGTAGGGGTGACAGTAATACCTTCTGGCTCATACTCAATAAGTTCCTTAAGCCAAAAGACAAATCCACCTCAGCATCATTCATAGATGAGACAGGTGCAAGGCATATCGGCAAAGGGGCGGCTGAATACTGCAATGCCTATTTTGCTAACATAGGGAACAAGCTATTCAGTGAAAATGAGGTCACCTATGACAGGCCAGCTGATGAGCAGCTAGACTTGGCTAAGCTGCTAGATAACATTAGTGAGGCCTCCCGGCTTGCCAGGATTGATGAATGGCCCAAAGGTAAACCCACATTCTCATATGAGCAGATCATTGAAATTGTAAAAAAAACATCAACCCGGATAAATCCTCCGCACTAAACTTCATATCAGCCAGAGTATGCAAAGATGCCTTTAGTGTTTTGATACCTCAGCTAAGATGCCTATTTAACAGTAGTAGAGACACAGGGGTCTTCGTCACAGAATGGTCACATGCCCTGGTAATACCCATACCAAAATCAGGTCAGCTATCGCAGGTCAGTAACTGGAGACCAGTAAGTCCTCTACCACTACCAGGTAAACTATTAGAAAATCTGGTTCATACCTACATTACCAAAATACTGAAAGAAAACAATCTACTCTCAGACAAGCAATATGGGTTCCACAAAGGGACTGGCACTGCTGACAACAACTGACCTATATACCACCAGGGACAGAGGTAATGCCATGGGGGTATGTTATGTGGACTTCAGCAAGGGCTTTAACTCTATGCATCAGGCCTTGCTGGTTAACAAAATAAATAATTATGGGCTGGGTAGCAGGTTTGCTAAATGGCTAGGGGCCTATTTGAACAGCAGGAGTCAATCCACACTGCTAAACAGCTGTAGGTCTGATGCTAAAACGGTCAAATTTGGGGTGCCCCAGGGGTCCATCATGGGGCCCCTGTTATTCATAATATGCATAAACGACATCATTGAAAACTGCAGGATACAGCTCTATGCCGATGACATAGTGGCCAGTGGCCAGTGGTAAAACCCTTGAGGAAACCCACAGGCGACTCCAGAATGACATACACAATATTGTTAATTGGTGCAAAATTAATCACCTTACAATAAATGCAAAAAAGACAAAAGTGGTCCGGCATGGTGGCAAGGCCCAATTAAATAAGTTAAATACATGTGAAATAGTGGTCAAGGGAACTGTCCTCAAGATCCTGAGCAGCTACCAATATCTGGGTGTTGAAACTAACAGTAAGCTAACCATGTCAAAACAGGTCAACAATACCATATTGAAACTGTCAGCTACAGGCTCATAAACCTCAGTACAATAAGGTATCTGGTTGACAAATACACTGCATTGCAAATATACAAACAGACGGTGGTCCCCTACTTTGACTACTGTAGTTTTGTGACTGAGGGCACCTAGGTGGCACTGGTGGCAAGGCTGCAGAGGATCCAGAATAGGGGTCTCAAAGTCTGCAAAGGCAACTATGACAGAATAGCTACTGATCAACTACACCAGAAGAGTGGTGTCGAACTGCTAGCTGAAAGGCGCAAAGAGCAGCTCCTGTTAATTATGTATAAAAAGTCAAGAAAAGTTGAATCTGCGGCCCATGGCCAACCCTGGAACCAGGGCAGATCACAATGTCAAGTTTGAATTGCGTAGGCCAAGGTTGGAGAAATTAAAAAAGAGTCCATTATACAGAGGATTCAAACTCTGGAGTCGGCTGAATGTCAGGGTAAAGATGGCTGATAACATAGACATATTTAAAAGCAAATGACTCTGATGAAAATTAAATGAGATGAGAATGCCCTTAAATAAATAACAGCAATCTTCCTCTCAATAATAATATATAAGAATATTATTGTATTCATTAATCAGAGATAAGCAATTTCATCAACTTTACTTTTACCCTTCTTTATGCAGTTTTGAGCACGTTTTTACTCAGATTTAATCAGCTTTTGAACCCTTGGAAAGAAGGCCAATGAGCAGGGGGGAGGGGCTGGTTCTGGCCTCTGTGCTTAAAGTAGGTTGAAGCTGTTGACAAACTCCTGTTCCTACTTTAATCTGCTTTCCATAGGATTAAAGTATGATTTAAACTGGCAGGAAGGTAACTTGATTGCAGCTTTAAGCAACAGCAAAAGAGGTTTAACTTTTATTCATTTTATGCAGTGTGCATCACCATCCAGGTGTGATAACAACAATAGCAGCTAAATCCTTCCCTAATACACATTCTTTCCTCCTCTTACAGATCATTAAAAAAGTCTAAACAAGTTTTGCTTTTACTTTAATTTATTTACAGATAAGCTGTTGTACTTGATATGTTGAAATGGATAAATGGATGGTTGGTATTGATTCACCCTCCCATACAATGAAAATATTATCTACCTACATTAAAGTTAAAAGGAAGTTGAGGTGGATTTGGTTATGTCAATGATAAAAGGTAGAGCTTTATGTGCATGAAAGACATTCCAAGTTCATTAATATGCTTAAATCTCATTAATGGAAAGCTAGCATATGGAACTTGACATTATATATATAGGGCAATCACATTCAAACATTTATTCACGCAGAGGGCATATCATGTTTACCAGCACAGAGACAGCAGCACCAACTACATTGACTTTCTGATGTTTGATATGTTGTCCAAGAAAGCATAAGAAATGTGATCCGTCACCTTTATGTTGTGATGTCATAGTTATGGTTATTTTATAAGCATAGACAATTTCCACTCCAAGGCCTTTCATGTTAAAGTCTACCCAGTCATTTAAAGCCTCAACAGCCTGATTAGTCATCATGGCCCCATGGAAATCATTTTCAGCTACTGGCATTGTTTCAACCCAGATGATTTGAGGTGGGTTGTTCAGTTTTTTAAACTTTTCAAACATTTTGAATACCTCACTCATTCCTGCAATGTATGCTATTATATCTGGTTTTCGTAGATCATGGTGAGCAACGTTGGCAACTAGCACATCCACACATTTGCTGGTTAAGCATTGTTTGTAGACCTTCAGGAGGTTGACAAACAGGTTGACAGCTTGTGCTGTCTGGTAGTGCACCACTCGCTGCAGTTTGTAAACACGTTTCAGGCACATCCGAGTTACTGTGTGAGAGTCACCAAACATAATAACTGACTTGCTGCTGAGGCATCTCCTCTGTCTCTGATCAAAGTGATAGGGATAATAACAATCCTTTGTGGCCCAATGATACCGGCCCCCCACCTTTAACCAAAACCCTGAAACATGATCTTTGCTTGACAAACACATTGGCCTTGCCATTATTATTGTGTCAGGTTTCAGCTTCAGTTGGAATTTATGTATTGTCCAAAGTTGTGTGCTTTGACATCTGAACACTGAAGTAGCTATGCTGATATATGTTGCTGTTATAGTGACAGTTGGGTTGTCTTCAAGAACCGGGCAGCTAAAAAGGTAGGTCCCATTTGTGAAGAAGTTGACATTTTTACATGGACTCACAGTAGAATTGGTTTTAATTGAACCCATGATGTAATTTGGCTTTCTCTCCATCCTTGCTTTTTGTAAAGGTGTTTCAAGAACATAGACAAGTATATGGTTATTTGTTTGATATGTTTGGTAAGAGTATGAGTAATGTAGGTATGGGTTATAACTACAGTTCCGTCCATCAATATCAACTCCAACAGGAAGTTTTAAACTTGGATGCTGGTAGTCTCTAGTAAATGCTTTATCAGTCATGTATCGAATGACCTTCTCTCCATCCTTAATTAAATGTTCTGTGCTCCCATTATTTCTAACTGTGTTTAAATATGAAGCCTTGTCCAGTTGTATGTGTGACTTGAATTTGTAGAGGTTAGTCATGTCAAAGACATTGGGTGACATAGTCTGGTTGAACTTGTCAGTTAACACTCGACGTAGCCAACACAAGTGAACATGTTGGTGGCATTGTTCAGCCTCTACTGCAAAGCCCGGACGTCTGTGTTGTGACCCCAGATTCAGCATGGGGAGATATCTCAGGATGTAGAAGAGAGTAGCACCGGCTACCACCAGCACAAGGGGAAGCACATGTGATGGAGCCATTCCTGTTAGAACCCTCTCCTTGCAAATGGAGATATCGCCCTTTCCTCACTGTGAACCACAATCGCAACAGAATGGGTCAAATTTAATATAATTTGTCTCATAAAGTTTGCAAACCATTGCTTACCTGCCAATTTATTTATTTTTGAAAAAGGTTACATTAACACTTAGCCGCTGTATTCGCATGAAGGACAAATATGTGTCACTTCAGGGGGAAAAAATCAAACTGCTTTAAGTTATTTCACCTCGGCAAAAGGGCCACAAAATTTGGGTGGTTTTAACAGTTGAGCCAATTTTCTTCTTTTGAAAAAATCATTTAAACAATAATGAAGTACCAAAGGATGTACAGTATTGTTGCATTTTGGGGCCCGGGCCCCTATTGTTTTCAAAGCTCTTTACCCACCGGCGCCCATACATTCCCCCCAACAGCTTAACTGGCTGGCTTTTTTCACACTTAACAGCTAATCCCCTATACACCCCCTGTTCTAGGCCTACACTACCCCTGGCGCCAAAACCCAACGATACAGTAGGCACTGCATTTACATGAAACATAATGGTTCGCCTGTTCAGGAAAAATATATTGATTGCAAGGTGGGTTGCAAAGTAATTGCACATTGATAGAATGGCCACCAAAGTTGAGTCATTTCCCCAAGTTTAAGCATCCCCTAGCACTCCCTGATTGTCTCTGTCAGGGGAGATTTGACTCAGTCCAGTTTAACTGTATATGTAGTTCTAACACTTATCATTATGTTTCTATCAAAAATGTAAACTTTCAGAAGATAGACTTTTTCTATTTACACCTCATTTCCTGTTGACTATAGAGTCCTTGTGCTTCTACGAGGATATCCACAATTCTATGCATCTTGTATTCTGTATATACTGGGTTGTGTAGTAGATAGAGGGGGTTTGGGTTTACTACAGGTTCTATCATGGTCCGCTGGGCACTTCCCTCTGAAAACAGTCGACCAACATCTATGGTGTTGGTGAGAGGACCAACACATGATGTTGATTTTGTGACAGGGCAAACATGGAGGAAGCTGTTGCGGGAGATTTGGTTTTATACCAACAAAAACCAAGGCTTTTAACAAAGATACTAACTTTGCCCTTCAGTATCAGGTGTTGGATATTGATAATACCAATGAGACAAAAATGTTACAAAGATACTAATTTGACAAGTTGAGCATAGAAGATTTACAACTTGTCCCCATAACACTGGAGGCAATGGAGGGAATGGAATGCTTTGAACAACTTCCAGTAAAGGTTGAAATCCCCTCTACTAGTACTAACCTTACTTCCCAGGCCAACTTAACCACCACTAGATCCAGAAAGATGCCTTCTCCAGAGTCGATAGTTGAGAGATGAAAGATGAGGTTGTTGGCTGTTTCCGTGGTAAGTTGAAGGTAGATCTGAACTGAAGCCTGAGACAAGACATAGGGCTAACTGGGGTATCCAAGAACTATGCAGCTTGCCTGGGTTCTCACCCAGCGCCTTTTGGTAAGAATTGTCCTTATAGGGGCGAGCAGAGCAAGGCCATGGCGGAGTCCAAAGAAGGGACAGTAGCCAGAGCCGGGAAATCACCCCTCCCGTCGAGAGAGGATCATCTCAAGGAGCTGATAGCAAAGGAGGAGACAAATAAGGAATCTTTGAAGGAAACCCGGCGGGTTAAACAGCTAGAGCATCAGTCAGCTACCCTGAGGATAGGCAACGCCGACATTGTGCGTGATGTAGACTAGTAGTTGAGTTCTAAATTCAAAAAAGTATTTGATATTGTTATGTGCTCATGTGGATGAAAATGTTTCTTGTTCTTTGAATAAATTTGTACACTTAAATCGTAGCAATGAGGATATAGAAGTCCAATGGCTACAGTCAGTAAAAGGTAAATCAAAAAAGGCATTGATATGTAATATTGATAGGCCACCAAATGGCTCGCTATTACATTTCTTTGACACAATGCTGGCTTTATTATTACAGGTGGAGAGTCTAGAAACCTATGATGTATTTATTTTGGGCGACTTTATTGTAAACGCCTTGTTAAATAGCCCAGATAAAAATAAGCTTTATGAATTAATGGACCAGTTTAACTTGAAACAATTGATGAACATGGTTTCAGACAATTTAAGGGTCGTTCTTATAAGAATTATGATAAAAAAACATATCTAGATAGTATTGAAGAATGTAATTGGGATTATTTTGATACATGTGATGACGCAACTGAATGTTGGAATATTTATGAGAATATGTTGAAGCGTATGCTTGATGTACTATGCCCAGTAAGAGAATTTAAGGTTTTGGACAAACCAGACCCCTGGATGTCGAATTTCTTATTGGAACGTATTAATGATAAAAATGATTTATTATATGATGCTAGGAGGTCTAAATGTGAACTCATGTGGCATAGGGCCAGGTTGCTCAAAAATGCAGTAGGCATTGAAATAGACGAAGCAAGAAACACTTATTATAAAAATGTGAAAATTATTTAAATGACTCAAAAAAATTTTGGTCTATTCTCAAGGACATTTTACCTTCAAGTAAGTCAAAATCCAAAAATATAAATTTAGTCGATGACGATACACCAATTACATTAGATGATACATCAAGCTTTATAAATACCTTCTTTGCCGAAATTGGACCAAAATTAGCCGCTGAACATGATGAACCCTATGCCTTTGAGGGCACCAGATGCCCGGTTGATATGCCTGTCATTAATTTTACTGACGATGAAATAATACAGGCTGTAAAGGATATTGATGTTTCAAAATCCTCAGCAATTGACTACCTACCAACCAACATCTTTAGAGATGCTGTGTTGCATAATCCGTCTAGGTTTATTAAAGGGTAGGATCTCTAGGAGTAGAGCATATAGTTCATAACTCTGCCACTAAACTGTGCTACTCAAATTCCAGATCGATTTTTACTTCACAAATTTTACACCAGAGGGCAAAAGTATGTGACCCAGCTGATTTTGACCCCAATCCAAGTGACCCTTCAGATGTGGCTGTAAACAAGGCCTCATGCCCACCAAAGGCCTGCTAGTAGACTGAGTGTGGTAACAGCCTTCAGACATACACTGTAAAAAGTGTTTCTAATTTAAACACATAAATTTACCCAAACACATTAAAGTTTAACACTTTCACTGAATCTCAGTATTTAAGCACTTTCTTCTGTCAGCAGGTACAGGGATATGGCTGCTGGTGATGGGTGGGCCTACAAAAGTGAAACAATAGTCGGCAAGGCCAGTTTGGCTGGCTCACTGGAATATTCTGGACAGCACTATCTACTCATTATTGTTGACATTATCTAAATTACCATGGATGTTAAACAACAGTATAGGTACTGTGTTTGGATAAAAAGGGCCTGTATATAGGGAAGAGCCTGTAGAAGGAGTACAAGAATAATACCAGTGGGCTAGCCAAACTGCCCTCGCCCACTATTTTTCACTGTTGCAGCTCACCCATCACTGGCAGCCATATTCCTGCACATCTTTACAGAAAAAAAAATTTGGGATTTTCCTATCAATATGTTTCGGTGAAAGTGTTTAGATTATATACACATTTTTTACAATGTATGGGTGAAGGGTGCAGTGAGCAGTGGGACCAGGTGATCATGCTGTCCTGGCCAGGTGACTTCAGTAGGGGGACCTTGAATCAGGCTTTGCTTGGAATTAAATAGTCTATAAAAGAATGATAAAACTATAGCACCCTCTTAGATTTTATGATTACATATTGGCTTCTTGGTATACACATTGTGCAATGGTATCATTGTGTATAGATGTTCTTTTTTTACCCAAAATAGTGGCATGTGGCCTATTCAAGGGGGAGTATACCGTTTTCTGTGGGCACACTGGTGGCAGTCAGTACACTGTTGGGTATCACTAGTACTCAATACTATACCACTGGAGTAGTATATAATGTATCGGAACGGGACTATGCTTAAGTACTGTTTATTACTCAATCAACATGCAGCCAATCAGAGGCCTCCATTTGGTGACATGACCGGAAGTGACCTACTTAGGGGATTAGTGGTGACGTCACGTGACCTAGTTAGCCAATCAGAGGCCGCCATTTGGTCACGTGACCGGAAGTGACGTCATATGACCTACTTATGGACCGGAAGTGACGTCATATGACCTACTTAGGGGACCGGAAGTGACGTCATATGACCTAATTTAGGATCACGTGACCCGAAGTGACCTGATGAGTCACGTGACCGGAAGTGACGTCACATGACCTAATGGACAACCGGAAGTGAGTGACCTCATTGAGGATCACGTGACCGGAAGTGACCTGATTGATCATGTGACCGGAAGAAGTGACGTCACGCGACTTAATGAAGAGATGAGCGTCTTTAAGGGGTCAGCGCTTTAAAATGTGATATATATTTTTTTTGGAGGAGGAGGAGGAGGCGAGTCTCTTATTTTTTTTGGTAAACCAATAAAAAACACAACAATATAAGTTTGTTTTTTCATTTTATTTTTTATGAGCGACTGGAAGTGACTTATTGAACTAGGTAGAAGTGTTCTTTAGAGTGTATAAGGGGGGAGGGAGGGGAGGGGGGGAGGGGGGCCCCTTTAAGATGCATGGGGAGGGGGGCGCTTTTAGGATGCATGGGGTGTGTGGGGGGGGGGAGGGGAGGGGAGGGGAGGGGGGAGGGGGGCACTCTAGGGGGGTGGGGGGGCACTCTAAGGGGCGTTTGTCTCTTTTAAGAAAAAAAGAAAGAAAAGAATTTAATCGAGAGACACACTTCTTCCTCTCGAGAGGAAGAAGTGTGTCTCTTAATTTTTTTGTTTAGGAAGTGACCTGATGAGGCACGTGACTAGAAGTGACGACGTCACATGAGTGACACTTTAAGAGGTCACGCGACTTACTTATAAAAGAAGACATATGAAAATAAAAACACAAAAATAATTTTTTGAAGAAGAGTTATAAATAACTCGAAACGTTGATCCCTCCTACATAATGCCTACAACATATGCAACATAGGTTTACTGTCAACATTTAAAAATAAAAGCCATCTTTAACCCAATTTACAGTGTCTGGTTTTGTGTGAAATATTATATCTACAAATAATTTTTTTTTTTTTTCTTTTTTTTTTTTTTTCAATCTTGATAAACACTCTATTTTTGAAAAGATGCGCTCAATCAATCAATAACACACTTATTATTTTTTTTCATATCTCTAAAGGACTCGATGTCACACCGTCAGAATGCACGCGACCCTTATAATACAAGTAGCGCACGCCGTCTTTCTCTATGGTGTAGGTGACCATTTTGTTTCGCACCACTTTGAAATTTCTATTTACCGCAAGGAGAGTTTTTCGTTGGCGAAGAACATCCAAGAAGTCGTCTGGTTCTTTAGGGTTTTGTTTCTTCTGTACACCTTTTGCACTCAATTTTTTGGATTTTCTTTCACCGGTGCCGCTGACTCGATCGTAGCAAATGTAAGTCTTAGGGTTGAGACTTAGGATCCCGTCACCTTCCCACTCCGCTTTCATAAGCCCCGAAGTTCTCAGATCGTGAAGGTAACGACTCTCACAACATCCGCCAGGCGGCGGACACCATTCTCGCACTCTTTCCGTTTTTGTCTTCACGAAAAGCTCTAAGTGATCGTCGCACACCGCTGTCGGAATCCACTTTCGTTTCTCTCTGAAGTATGTCTCTCTCAGGCGAGGTTTGACTAGGTCATCCAACGTGTCACCACTGAGAGCCATGTAAAGACTGTCGGTGTCTATTTGACAAAGAGCCGATCGACGAATCGATCCAAGAAGTCGTATGTGAACTCTAACATTTTCAACTTCGCGTACTGGTATACCATGAACCCTATTTGAATAGGGAGGTTGTTCTTGACTGTTTTCGGTTGTAGTTCGACTTCAAACAGATCAGAACTCAACTCGGACGCCTTTTTGAAGCGCCACGAATTGGCCAATAGTTCAAACTTCCGACTGTCAGTGTATCTCACCGCCGTGTGTTTTTCTTTGTTGCAGATTGTTTTACCGTACGTGGCGTTTCCCATTAACTTGTAACAGTCTGACAGAATTTTCTCGTTCTTGTTCACGTTGCCACGTCTTCGCGCCGCCGTTACTTCGTCCGCGAAACCGGCAAAGGAGCGTTTAGGTAGGTATTCTAAGACCAGCTGCACTTTGGTGACTATCAAACCGTGCTCTAAATACCACTTGAGAAGGGGCGTTCCCAAGAGAATATTTTTTCTGTGGTAACTCCCTATCAGACATCTCTGAGGCGTGTTCAACAGCTTTTCTTCCTGCGCAAAGTCTGACATGTGAGGTCCTATGTCTGATTTTGAAACGGACACGTTCTTGAAAAGGGGGGTCATTTCTTCGAAGTAGTCTCGTAGGTGAGGCGGCGTAGTGATGTCCACTTGAACTAAACCGAACATTTTCCCGTCTTTGACAGCGGAAAGGATGTCGCTCCCGCTCATAGCGTTTCGAGACACTTTCAAAGCGTCAACCTTCCAGTGTTGTTGGGAGGCCTTAACCCGCTCATCTCGACGCTTCATCTCTCTCCATTCGCACTCCCACACGACGACCAGCTTGTGACCTAGCGCTTTCAAGTAAGCGCTTACTCTAGCCGTTCTGTCGCGTCTCTCCTCCCTCAGTGAAGCGCACTGATATCGGTGCGACGGTATGCACTCGTGAGCGTGGAACCAACACCCGTGAAACTGGAAAACCGTATTAGAGGCCGCGTGAAACCCGTCGACGCGAATTCTTGGACAGCCTAGAACCATCTCGCCGCCATTGAAAGCGTGGCGCAGTTTCACGTCGCGGTCTTGCTCTACGAAGCGTAACCACTCCAAAGCGCTGTGAGAGTTTCTTTGCCTAATTTCGGGCTTGAACTCGGTCTCAGGTCGTCTCACCGCATAATAGCCCGTGCAGTGCGCTTCGCTCATGCAGCGCAAGTACAGAGAGTTAGCTTCTAGGCCTAGGATGTGCTGGCACGGTCTCGCTTCTTCGCCGTACTTGTGCTCCCTTATCCGCGTGGTGCCCTTCTCGTGAAATCTATGGAAGATGATGGAAGGACCGCCGACTAGATTTTCTTTGATCAGAGCGTGGAGGACGGCGTCGAACTGGGGGAACGTTGTGAACGCGTCTTCTAGGTTTTGGAAGAGAAACCGTAAAGTCAAACCGGCGAGAGAAATCCCGTCTTTCAACATGTCAATGCCGCGATCTTGGAAAAATTTAGCGTGATTTTTCAGAGATTCTATGAAAGGTTTGACGTCTTTGTTGTTGTAGTGGATCAAGTAATCTCCCATAGTTTGCATCTTCTCGTCAGACCAAACTTTCTGACATGCGGCGTAGTCGGATTCGGACATTTTGACGCCCGTCAGTTCGCTGTCAAAAGCCGATCTCGGTGGCAGTGTTCTGTTTCCCAGTTTCCTGGTAGACGTCATCCATTCGTAAGGAAAGTGACCTTTCTCTTCGTTTCTGGTGAAAGCTCGCAAATAGTTCGCGTAGTTGTAACCGGGTGCCAAATAGTTGACTACGTCCAAGAAAACCGTGTGCTGTGTGTAAACCGCCAAGTATTGATTGCTTCTCTTTATGACGCCGAATTCTTGGTTTCTTCGGTCTCCGGAGGCAAAGAACGAGTGAAGGCGTATTTTGATCAGGTTCAAGTCGTAACGCCCCGAGTTGAAGCCCACGACTGGAGCTTGATGGATGTATCTCAGAAGCCGCTTCTTCAGTTGAACTAACGGGTGTCTGGTCTGAGCCGCAGCGAAGCCGCCTGGAGAAGGGGTGAATGTCGCCTCCTCCAGCAGGAGAGCTTCACCTATCGCCGCATCTAACTTCGCTAACGTCGGTCGGTAAAGTTCTAGCACAGCTTCCCCGATGACTTTGGCGTTCTCGTTTATGTGATTTAAAACTTGGTCCAACAAGGGGTCGGAATCTGTGTCGGATTCTCTGACGAAGCAGACTGGCCCCTCCCACCCCGGAAAGTCGGATGCGACGCGAGCCGACAAAGGGACGTGATCCCACAGCAGGGACATGTGTTCCGTCGACGGTTCTCTGCACGGTCTGAAGAAAGCCTCAAAATCGAAGGTGATCTTGTAAGGGTAGATTCCGGAATGTCCGTCGGGAGGAAAACTGGAGAAGTCTGCTAGCGCTTCGAAAATCGTTCTCGAATTTTGGTAGATGCCACCTACGTAGCGCAACTTGACTTGTCGGCAAGAGGAAAGCTGGTTCCTGTGTCTCTTCAGCAAGAACTCGGTGGTGAACGCCGCCTTACACTTGCAACATTTGTATATGCCCGCATACGCGTTGAAGTCCGTGACCAGAGAGACGTGCAAACCGGCTTTCGCCGTCAGGTGTAGGTTGACTTTACCTCGGGCGGCCAGAGTTCGGGAAGGCGGTCTGATCAGAGTAACGCATCTTCTCAACTTCCGCCCCGGCACCTGACGCGACGCGGTGTAAACCGCTATTTGTACGTCAAACAAGTTCTCTAACGCGGGTAAGTTGCGGATGTTCAAACCCGGAAAGGTTTCAGGTGTGGCAGCGGGACAGAACTGACGTAACAAATCTGAAGCGCGCTTGCTGGTGTTGTATAAGTGAAAGGAAATGCAGCGGAAGACGCAGAGGTTGTCCTTGTTGGGATAATCTAACACGCCGCTTCTCTTTCCAACTCGACCGGCCTGAGTGATCCTACCGCCTATGGGAAATTCCCCCGGTCCCATGTAAACGCGCCACTTGGTGTCAGAGTCGCAAAGTTTCCGTACTTCCTCGCAAGCGACGGTGTTTTCCATCTTTGAGAGGAGCTCTTCCAAAGTTTCTGAATTAGTTATAGTAGGGAGCGGTTGTATGAGAGTTGCGTTGTTCTGGGAGGCGTGAAAGTAGCGCAGTTTGCTCTTGTCTTCTCTGTGTTGTAAGAGTAAGCCTACCGAGAAACCCACTTTGTATCTGAATCTTTGCGTGAAGTGAATGCGACGCATAGTATCTACAGCGTCACTCAACTCGCCGGTTGGTAGCCTGAAGTTTGTTACACTCACGCGAGTCCCGTGCATCCTGACGCCCGTTTGTATTGCAGGCCAATTCGCCGTGAACGTTTCCTCACCGTTCGGTACAGCACATATGCGCAGAGGGATAGTCACCCCGTCCAGAGATTCGCGTCGACAGGTGATCTTTCGGCAATCGCCTTCGCCGCATAGAGGGCAAAACTTAGGTATTACTCTACATTTTTCTACGTGTCTCTCGTCATTGTACGGTCTTTTAAAAAGTGCGTCATGTTTTTTTTTGTTTTTTTGTTTTTTCACTTAGTTACCAATTAAAAAAAAAAAGTTTTTTCCCAACTACTTAGCCGTCTATCTATCAATCTATCAATCTATCTATCTGTCTATCTATCTATCTATCTATCTATCTATCTATCTGTCTGCTGTCTGTGTATCCGTCTGTCTGTCTCATACAGCGTACGTCAAACACTGTGTGTGTGCGCGAGTGAGCGTTGAGCGTCTCTCATTCCAAATCTATACCGAGAAATTTGAGAATAATCTCTGTTTTGTCATCCAACTCTTTGAGCGCTCTGGCGGACAGCGTCACCCCCTGCTGTGTGGGTTTTTTGTCAGGACCTTCGTACTTGCGCACGTGGATGAGGTTCTTACCGCTGTAGTAGCTCACAGCTGCGTACACTTCGCCCTCCTCACCCAGCACTGTGAACCAGGGGGTGTGATTAGGTCTTCCTTGCGCGGACGCTGTGTCGCGTATGCACACCACTGAGCGGATCTCGGCGATGCGCGCTATTAGCTCGCGCAGCGCGTCGGCGGTGAAGTGCACTTGCTTGCTTCTGGTCAGAGAAGCCTCTTTCACCTGGCCGTCTTTTGTGTAGCGCGGCCTCCTAGACAGTCTAGCCTCGTCCTCCCAGATCTCCAGCGTCAAAGTCCCGTCTAAGCAGAACTCTAACCCGAGAGGACGGGGGGTTTTCTCTGCTTCTTCTCGCCCATCTTCTTCTTTTTCTTGTATTTTTCTCTTCTTAGTAGGCCTTGCTGTTCTGAAACCCGCCTTAGAACGTTTCAGACCCGCAAGAAGAGTAACACCATCAGCGTGAGCTGAATCAGCAGCAGAACCAATAACAGGAGCAGCGTCAGCGCTGGTATCCGACGACTCTTTGTTGGAACAGAGCAGCCACACACCGTCGGTGCTGAGTGTAGCGGTAGAAGATGAAGCGCCGCCGCCCTCGTAAGGTGGCGGTGAGGGCAGTCGCCACGGACCGGACGCCCTACCAGTGGAAGTGAGGTCGAAAGTAGTGGAAGAGGGGAGCCGAAAAAACGTACCGTCCACCCGTTGCCCTTCGGGTTCGTCGTACGCCTCGTAGTCAGCGTCGTTCTCTGTCTCACCCTGTTGCTGCTGCTCCTCCTCCTCCTCTTCTACTTGGTTTAGGGGCTGAGTGTTCGAATAGCTGTGAGTCTCAGCGCGAGCGGCGTCGATGGGGTCGGTTGATGTAGTGGTGGAGAGGGGCTGTGCAACTTGCGGCAGGTCATCAAAATCAGCAACAGTAGTGGGGAGGTAAAAACCTGGTTGCCAGTACTGCGCTGTGCCAGGAGTGTTGTCGTCAGTAGTAGTAGCGGTAGCATCAGGTGCAGCAGCAGCAGCAGCAGCAGCAGGCGCAACAGTAGCAGGCGCAGCAGCCTCAGCAGGCGCAGCAGTAGCAGCAGCACGAAGAGCACCAGCAGCACGAGGATCACCAGCACCAGCAGCAGCAGCACGAGGAGCAGCAGCAGCAGCAGTAGCAGCGGCAGCGCGCTTAGCAGCAACAACCGTCGCGAGTGTAACAACGTCGCTAGCACGACGACTACTACCAGTAGTACTGCTACTACTACCACTACTACTACTACTACTACTACTACTACTACTACCGCTACTACTACTACTACTACTGCTGCGAGCGCTCGCTACAGCGGGAGGGTGATAAGACCAAGCGGTTGTGGCGGTAGTCTCATCTTCAGTAGCAAGAGGAGGCGCTGACGCTAAACGAGCGCTGTTCTGGGTAGTCTTCTTGTTCTTGAACTTGCTTAGATCCTTGGACGGCACTATGTGTTGTCTTTTGCTCATGGTGGTGACTGTAGAGAGCGGCAAAAGACTGAGTGAGTGAATGGGGGTTTCCAGACCCCTTATATACGCCTTCTCGCTTCTAGAGCTAAGCTACTTACTGCCCTGTTCAGCTGCCGCCGGCTGACCGGCGGCCATTCACAAAGAGAAACAAAAAACATAATGCGTGACGTTTTCAGCTGGATCCCTTTCCCCCCCCCCTCTCTTTTGAGAGATCGACTGACATGAGCGGCCGGTGTACCGACTGTGCTAATTCAACGCGCATTAGCTGTATAAAGGATTAACTGTCATGAGCTTAGAGCGTGTATACAAAAAAACTACAGGAGGCGTGTGGCGTGAAGCAGGACCCCCTAAGACGAGTGTGTCTGTCTGTGAGTAGAGTCGTGTGCATGTGGTGAGCGACCTAAGTGTAAAACAAAAAAAAATCACCGCCTCCTGCCGTGGTGAGTAGACCGGGCCGGCTGGCGGCGGCCGGCTAGTTCAATAGGGGTGACAGCTGACTAAGGCTGTGCATGAAAAAATCTGATTTTCACTTGACCTCTGACGTTTGTTACAATGAATGTCAGAGGGAGAGAGAGTCGTCCTCAGGTAGGGGGTAGGAGGTAAGGCTATGGATGAGGAAAAAACACCATTTTCAGCTGACCTCCACCGATAGCGATGACATACTCCTCGTCATCTAAGCTCTTAAGAAGCTCTTAAGGAGCGGAGCGGCTGAAAAGCGTCATGCGGACAGGTCGCTAGACAGCTGGGGTGCTGTTGGAAATAGGATTAAACTCCCTCTGTATAAAAGCTCTGATTTCTGTTGGAAAAAAAACATATCGCCTCTGACCACAGTAACGTCTACTACCACCACCACCGCCACCACCGCCGCCGCCGCCGCCGCCAAGACGAGACGAGATGGCTCAAGCTATTCCACTTTCAATCTCGCCTTCACCCCCTTGTCCACCTGAAAAGTTAATGCGGCTTCACGACGTGAGACGCGCGGTGCAGACCGATGGGGAGAATAGAGAGGTAGGACAGCAGCGCTTAGCATATAGCGACGCCTTGCTTCGTCAACTAGGTAAAGAGTTGAGCGGATCTTGGAGAGTGTTGGGCAGTAGCTTAAAAGTTACTGCCGCCCGTATGGATGCTCTAGTAGAGCGCAGTGTCAAGACACCGGAGGAGCTGTGTACGGCGATGTTCCGAGTCTGGTGTGGTGAAACCCCGCATCGTCATAGATGGGGAGAGCTCGGCCGCGTCTTCACCCGCATTAGACGAGTGGAACTGTTGGCTCAGTGGATGACCCTTCTCCACAGGCAGGGGTTGGATTTCGAGAACCCCGACTCGCACGCGATGCATAAGCACTTGGGCGCCCTCGGCAGACGCCTAGGTAGCAGGTGGAAAGAGGTGGGGGGACATTTAAAAATGTCGCCTGAGAGGTTAGATAAGATCGCTGAAGAATGCGAATGCGGAGGAAGTCCCGCTGAGTGGGCCTTCCAAGTGTTGAAAATGTGGCAAGCTGAAGCTGACGGTGCCGGCAGTACACCTTTTGAACTCCTTCGAGTGTTGACTGAGGACATGGAAAAGTTTGACCTCGGCATCACAATATTACTTGACTTTATCAAGCAAGAAACAACGAGAACAATGGACATGTGAATTGTTGTGGCTTTTTTTCATACGTCTTCTTTATTAGTAAGTAAAAAAAAATTATTATAACAGTTAAGTCGCGTGTCCTCTTAAAGTGTCACTTCCTCCGGTCGCGGCTGATCGCCTCATTAGGGCATGTGACGTCGTCACTTCTAGTCACGTGCCTCATCAGGTCACTTCCTTCCGGTCACGTGATCCTAAAGACCATCACTTCCTAAACAAAAAAATTAAGAGACACACTTCTTACTCTCGAGAGGAAGAAGTGTGTCTCTCAATTAAATTCTTTTCTTTCTTTTTTTCTTAAAAGAGACAAACGCCCCTTAGAGTGCCCCCCCACCCCCCTAGAGTGCCCCCCTCCCCCCTCCCCTGCCCTCCCCTCCCCCCCCCACCCACCCCATGCATCCTAAAAGCGCCCCCCTCCCCATGCATCTTAAAGGGGCCCCCCTCCCCCCTCCCCCCCCCTCCCCCCCTCCCCCCCCTCCCCTCCCCTCCCCCCTTATACACTCTAAAGAACACTTCTACCTAGTTCAATAAGTCACTTCCAGTCGCTCATAAAAAATAAAATGAAAAAACAAACTTATATTGTTGTGTTTTTTATTGGTTTACCAAAAAAAATAAGAGACTCGCCTCCTCCTCCAAAAAAAATATATATCACATTTTAAAGCGCGTGACCCCTTAAAGACGCTCATCTCTTCATTAAGTCGCGTGACGTCACTTCTTCCGGTCACGTGATCAATCAGGTCACTTCCGGTCACGTGATCCTCAATGAGGTCACTCACTTCCGGTTGTCCATTAGGTCATGTGACGTCACTTCCGGTCACGTGACTCATCAGGTCACATCCGGTCACGTGATCCTAAATTAGGTCATATGACGTCACTTCCGGTCCCCTAAGTAGGTCATATGACGTCACTTTGGGTCCATAAGTAGGTCATATGACATCACTTCAGGTCACGTGACCAAATGGCGGCCTCTGATTGGCTAACTAGGTCACGTGACGTCACCACTAATCCCCTAAGTAGGTCACTTCCCGTCACATGACCAAATGGAGGCCTCTGATTGGCTGCATGTCGATTGAGTAATAAACAGTACTTAAGCATAGTCCCGTTCCGATACATATTATACTACTGTAGAGTTCGTCTATATGTAATTCGATTAAATAAGGACTCGAACTGCAGTTTTCATGTAGAGATGCAAGAAAACAGGGTTTATTTATCGTTCTCCTGTACAATAATGCTAATCCTTGATGTATATGAGGTTCGATCAAATGTATATGCAGCTTTCGATATCTTTCAATATGATAACTCAGTCAGAGACCTGAGAAGGTCTGCCAGAGCAAGGGGGTGAGGACAGCTTATATACTGTCCGCCTCCGATAGGGGTGCCCCCTGGCTCTGGCTGCCCGAACTACCTTGTAGGCGTTCGACTAACGTAATAATATTAGTGTCCCTACACCACCCCCCCGAGACAATACATACGCTTATTATTTTAAAAATATATACAATTCAATATAAACTCATACAACTGAGTTTATTTTAGTAAAGCGTTATGTTACGTCTTGAACACAGTAGGGTCTATAAAAATATACAAAAACTAATATTATGTACACAGGTGGTAATACATTCGAACGGCTCGACACATTTCGAATTATAGGGACACATGTATAATATATATACAAACATATACAGAATAGCGACTAGTACAACTTGACATCTCTCATGATTAAAAAAACAGGAAACAAAAAATTGAAGATCCAGGCAGCCATCCTAACCTCTGTGGACATTGGTTAGGCATGAAGTTCCATCCTTTCGGAGGAACTCGGGTGTTTGGTGCTCTCCTCTTCAACAGCCGTCCTGTCCCAAACTGGACAGGCACGTTCATTCGAACGGGTTAGTGGTGCTCTCCTCTTCATTCTTCGTACTGCTGTCTCTGTTCTGACTGAACAGACACGTTCTTCCGAACGGGTGATTGGTGCTCTCCTCTTCCTATGTCTGGTCACCCGATTTTCTCCTGCGTACTCCTGTTACTGCTGTTCTATTATTCAGTAGACATTCATACCCCACCAACTCATTCTCTTTCGAATATCAATTCACTCATATGCTATCACTCCCGGGTTGTGGTGCTCACCCCTCATCACTCTGGTTCTTTAGTAGTTCCAGGGCAGATTCGCGGGTGCCGTCCCACTCGTCCATAAATACACCAAACACCTGCTGGAACTTGACGTTCATAGCCTCGTTCCGGTCGTTGGACTCCTGCAGTCGTTTCTGAGCTAATGCAGTTTTTGCTGCGGCTAGCTTGGCCTCGTTCCGGACTTTAGCAGTTTCGGTTGCCAATAGCACCTCATTCTCCTTCTCCAGAGCCGTTCGGTAAGTGGCTTCCTGTTCCACCAGAGAGCGGGCGAATAGATTCGCCACCCCCTGATTATATCGGACAGCCAATTCCCTCTGACCCTCCTGGAAAGTGTCCACCGCCGCCTGGGCTTGGGCACAAACCACTTTGTCACTCGGATCGAAGTAAAGTTCCACCGGTCGTGTGCTCAGTCGGGGCCTATTGTCCGGAACCTGAGTCATTTCAGGTTCGACACGCTGAGGAACCTTCTGCCCGCCTACCTCCGGGTAGTCGCTCGATCCCTGCGTAGGGGCCGGATCTTTCGCGCTGAACCAAGCAGGTGGCTGATCACTCTGAGAAGCTGATGATGCTGCCGATGATGCTGCCGAGGAAGGACGTGAGCCCGACCCCCCACTCATGGGTGACTGATACTCAGTCGAATCTTTCCTCTTCTGATGAGTTGACCTGGAGTCCCGAGCCACGGCCAGTGGTTTCTTGAACTCCGAGTCCTCAGGCGAATCAGATCGATGTTTCTTTCCCCTACCACTCGCCGGGCTACGGCTAGCCCGCCTTTTCTCATCTATTTTGGCTTTAGGTGGATCACCCCGCCATTCGCACACTCTAGAATATAGTTCGTTTGACATCTTAAACTTGCCTCGGGCTCGCACTAGTGCAACCCTCGCACACAGTTTGCCTTTCGTCGACTCGTGTACATTACCGAATGAGTCGGTCTTCACTGTGATCTGCTTGAAGTCCGACAGAATCATTTTGTTGTACTCCATCATAACCTTATCGTGCAGGGTCATCACCTTCTCACATGCTGCAGTCAATCCGGGGCTGTGGGAGTACTTAAGATGGCGAACCATCACGCCCCTTCTCGGAGTAACACAACCATTGCAGGTTGCGCTATCCCTCTGTCCTTTGCAATTAGCACATTCGTATACCACGGTGTGGTGAAAGTGCCTCTCACAAAGATGGCGCAGGAACCGCATTCGAGTGGGATACGTCCTGTCCGTTCCTTTCTCTTCGATGCATATGGTGAACGGGCAATACCGCTCACCGTCTTTCATATACCAACACAGGTATGCCCAGCGTAGCTTTGACTTCTGGTCTCTTATGTAGTAGCTTTCCGGATATTTCAGAATCTGTCCGAACCACTCGTCATAGAATTCTGATGGCAAAGCATCATCTTCGGTTTCCCGAAGCCAATCTTCGTCATCACTCTCATCGTTCATGTTGCGAGGCTCAGGGCAACCGTAAGCTTTCTTGCCCTTCGCGCACTCTTCAAACGAACCTGGAATGAAGTGTGCAAACTTTGCTTCACTATTCTTCCAGATTCGCTGCAGTCGTTCAGTATTCTCCTCATCTTTCCCTTCATTCTTCTCCTCTTCCTCCTCCTGTACCTCCTCATTCGGTGCTTCCTCATTCGGTACCTCCATTTCTTCCTCCGGATCCTTTTTGTTTGGATCCGGATCGGTCTCTGGAGGTTCGCCACCTGAGTCCGGTCCATACTCATAGTCCGGACTGTCCTCGGGATCGGTCACCTTGACAGCCTTCTTTAGACTCCCTCTGCCAATTATACTGCCTACTTTAGCAGCGGCAGCAGCCTGGACGGCAGCCATTCGTCCTTTCAGTGGATCTCCACTCGAAGGATCTTTCTTGCCGACTGCCTCGGTGACTTTAGTAACCACCTGCTTCGGCACAGTCATTTTAGTGTCTTTCTTACTCTCCCTCAACTTCTTCTTATCCTTCACCGACAGGACCGTGTGGAAAACACCCTGGTCACTGTCAGATTCAGTGTCAGTTAGGGTCTTTTTCCTTCCCCTACCCTTCACACTCTTTCCTTTCGTTGTCTTAGAACTGCCTTCCCCATCAGTTTCACTCTCCGTCGAAAGGCTACCTTTGTTCTTGGCCGCCTTCAGGATAGCTTTCCCCTTTCGGATGGATGCTAATCGTTCTTTATGTTGGGCCGCAGTCAGTTCTTCCTCTCGCCCGGGTACGTACGCCCGATTGGCGTAGGTCCCCTCCCGAATCATCGTGGAGATGATTTCATTCAGTTTTTCCTCCGGATCCGTACACTCCTTCAGACGACGAAGTAATTCGTCCCCATCCAGAGTGTATAGACTCGGAACCTTTGGATTCTTGGCCAGTTCGACCCAATCTTCCTCATTCCTCGGTTCTTTCTCGATATCCGGTTCCCGGTATAGGACATCTCCCACCATGTCCATTCCGGTAACCCCCATCCCCGCATGATCGGTCAGTACATACGGGACATTCGGAAGACGATGCTGTCGATGTGCGATTTCGCAATCGAAGATGGCCCTCCGGAACGACTGGCTCATTTGCAGGCCAGCCTCAGTCATATTATAGTAAAGCAGCCATGATGATGGCAGGGCTGCATACTCGGTTGGCGATAAGAAGTGCCGAACACAGTCTCACGCGTTCCAACACTTTCGGTCTCCTTTCAGGATTCGGGCGTGGATGTGTACCTCTCGGCCGTCATACCGAGACTTGAACCCATCCAGATTCGGTTCGAGCAGAGGCTCGTCCGATCGTTCTAATATCTCCTCAATCTCCATTCCCATAGTGGTGTCTTCTTCTTCGGAATTATCCTCATTCAGTACACTTTCTTCGGTCTTTGTAACTGGCAACATCGCCTCGGTCTCCATGAACATTTCGGACACCTCGGTGAGGGCCGATCTTTCCGAATGAGAGCCAGACGCCGAAGCCATCGTGACACTCACGTTCTTTCAAAATATCAATATAAACTGGAATGACAGGTACCAGGACCCTCTCTACGGGCTCCTGGCTACTTCACCCACCTGCTATACACCGATATCACTTGAAACAGTCTTTATACCCTCGCTTTTTGTGCTCTGATACGCTTCCCCTTGCTCTGTCCGGCGAACCGTAAACAAATATGGCGGATCGTTGACACCGCGCATTCAGCGAGACTTCATTGTTTTCCCGCGCTTGCAAAATATAAACAATCATTCACTTCTCCCGCGCGTCACGCATTACGATCAGGTAATTATAGCACTGATATCCTCACCGCCCTGTCGAATTCATCTCGAGTCATTATGGATTTAAATACGGATAGCAACTACTAATCCGCCGGATTACCCGTCCACCACCCACTGGCACATTCAAAGGTGAGTTTGTTGGATTTCTGGCTTCTGTCGTGATCATTCCTACATATAAGACAAATTACCAGGTTACCCCGATAATTATGACAACATTGAACTGATTACATCGTTGTGTTTCAGATTAGGTAACAGCACCCCTCACTCTCAACCTAGGGCTGAGACGAACCCCCACCGGATCCTCTTTACACCTGACATTCCGAGCGGTTTGCTTCCGTTCCCTCTTAGCCACAGAGGGGACAGTCCTTCTCTTCCTGTCCACACTTGCCGAGACATTCTTTGCTTTCTCCGATCTTTTTGGAGATTGTTTAACTTGCACCGTTTCCTTCTTCACCTTCCTGGGTCTCCCCGGACCCCTCTTCTCGATTACTTTATCTAACTCCCTTTTCATTTCCTCCTTCTCCTCTTGTCCCATCTTGAACATTTCCGTGGAGTACTCTCTCCCCTTCCATGGTTTCAACCGGGCCACATTCGATTTCTGATTCCTCCCGAAGGTATCTCTCATCAGGACTGTATCATCACTTATTCTCTGGGTAATCCTCCACGGACCATCCCAATTATCTCTCAGCTTGATGCCGACTAGAGGTTCGTGGTATCTCGCTACTAAGTCCCCTACCGCAAACCGCCGAACCTTTAGATTAGTATCATAGCCCACTTTCTGCCATTTAGCTGTCTTTCCTAACTCTTTTCTCACTAATTCGTACGCCTTCCGGAATTGTTCCTTCAACGCTTCCACAAACATGATCTGACACGGGACATCTGGATTCATACCAACTACTCCGAACACTAGGTCCGCTGGCATAATCAGATCTTCTCCGAATACTAACAGATTCGGAGAGCAGTTCGTACTTGCATGTACCGTGCTATTATAAGCATGACAAACAAAGTCGCACTGCTCATCCCAATCATCCATTTCTTGATTTACTAAACTCTTCAGGACCTGTATCAGGGTACGATTGAATCTTTCCACCTGACCATCACTCTGTGGTCGATACGGATTGGTTCGGGTCTTGCAAATGGCCAATTGATGACACATTTCCTGCCATAGATTCGATTCGAACTCTCTCCCTTGGTCGCTATGCAACATCAGAGGCACTCCCAAGTACAGGATCCATCCTTTAACTAACATTCTCGCACAAGTTGCTGCTTTGTGATCCTTCATCGGAAATACCTTCGTATACTTCGTATAGTAATCCGTTACTACCATCATACATGTATTTCCTTCCGGAGTTGTCACAAATCCTGTAATTATGTCCACTGCCACCCTTGCGAACCTTACTCCAAACAATTCCTGGGTCAAGGGCATTTTACCTAGCCCAGGCCCTGGCTTGCTTGTACAACATTTCGGACAAGTGTCTATCCATCTCAACAGATCCGTACTCATACCTGGCCAGTAATACATTCTAGCCAGCCTTTCCAGGGACCGTTTTCTACCGAAATGACCAATGGTCCGATGCCCATGGCAAAAGAACATTATATCCCTTCGCATGGCAGTAGGAATAAAGATCTGTCTTGACTTATTTCCCAAAGCATTCGTCTTCCACCTATAAATCAGTCCATTTACCACCTCTAACTCTGTCCATTGAGCTATTAGTCGCCTCATCTCCCTGTTCTCCAACGATATCGCTGGCCGAGTCGGGACCCTTCCTTCTTGAAGTAACATCTTCAGACGGATACTACTCGCATCTCTCTCCTGGAAGCTCTTAATGGAGTTCTCGTCCCATTCCAGTATTACCGGTTCGAGATCTCTAAAAGGCTTTCGGATTCCTGCCAGCACGGCATTATGCTTCCCACAATCATCACATCCGTCATTCTGACACTTCTTCACTGGGATTCGCGACAACGCGTCAGCGTTCACATGCTTAGCCCCCTTTCTATGCTGAATTTGGCTGTGGTCCAATCCGAACTCAGATAGGTGTGCCAACCACCGTCCTATCATACCTTCCGCATCTTTAAAGTTCAATAACCACCGCAGAGAGGAATGATCCGTACGTAACGTAAAATCAGATCCCCACAAGAAGTGTTTATATTTCTTTGTATATACTACCACTGCCAATAATTCTCTCTTTGTCGTACAATAATTTCTTTGCGCTTTACTCATGGTATTGCTTGCAAATGCTATTGGAACCTCCTTCCCATCTTGGACTTGAGACAAGGCTGCCCCTATGCTTTCATTGCTCGCATCAGTGTCTAATATAAAATGACCATCCGCAGTGGGGTATTTCAACACCGGTGTCTCCACGAACAACCGTTTAATGGTTTCGAATGCTTCCCCTTGTTCCTTCCCCCATGGGAACTTCTCTTTACGTCTCCCCGGGGTCCAGTGCGACAGACATTGGATTGGATAACTTATCCGGGAATATCCTGGTAAGAAATCTCTGTAATAAGAACAAAACCCTAAAAAGGATCTCACTTCTTTCGGCCCCTTAGGAATGCTCCAGTCCGTTACCGTCTTAACCTTCTCCGGATCAGCCTTCACCCCTTCCGTAGAGATGATCCATCCTAGATAGTGAATACTTTTCTGAAACATATTACACTTCTTAGGCTTCAGCTTCAATCCATTTGAGATTATCCGCTGTAACACTAACTTCAGGTTCCCCAGGCATTCATCAAATGTCTTTCCGAATATTATCACATCGTCCAGATACACTAGACATTTCTTCCACAACAAGTCACTCAGTAAGGTCTCCATCATGGCTTCGAACGTGGCCGGAGCATTACATAGTCCGAATGGCATCACGTTATACTGGTACAACCCTACATGGCTCGAAAACGCTGTTTTCTCCTTGTCTTCTTCTTTCATTCCCACCTGCCAATAACCAGACTGCAAATCAATCGTGCAAAACCATTCATTTCCTCCAAGGGAATCAATGGTCTCTTCGATCCGGGGGAGCGGATACGAATTTTTCTTAGTCAAGCCATTCAGCTTCCGGTAGTCTATACAGAATCGGATACTCCCATCCTTCTTGGTTACCATACATACAGGACTACTCCAAGGACTGGTGCTAGGGGTTATCACCCCTTCTGCCAACATTTTCTTAATCTCTTCTTCAGCTACCACTTTCTTTGCCAGCGGAAGACGTCGATATGGTATCTTTACTGGGTTCGCCCCTTCCGTATTGATCGAGTGTAGGACTCGATCCGTTCGTCCCAACGGCTCTCTGGGCCGCGCAAAGGCTGAACTACACTTGGTCAACATCTCTCTCAGGGCACTCTTCTGTTCCCTTGTCTCTACTCCGGACCTTTCTATTATTGCTGCCAATCCTTCCTCAATTCCTTCACAGTTCGGGACTAGTCCGTTTCCCTTCTCAAAGCTACTGGTGACCGCTTCCGTGGATATCACTTCTCCTACTACAGTGCCTTTTTCTAGGTAGACGGTTTTCGAACCCGGGTTCGTGATGGGGGCCACTCCCCGAGCTATATTCCCTATCAGGGTGTCGGCCGATTCCAATCCCTTCTTTCCCAACACAGTCACATTAGGTTCGAAAACCCCCGGAACGCCCCTCTTCATCCTACTGGAGGCTATCAAGACATCACATGCCATTCCGGGAGGTATTTTTACCGTCTGTACTACACTCGCTACACCACTAACTTCACGTGCCAGGCATTGTATCCTGTCTTTGTAGGGATGATTTAACTTCAATACTCCCGTGACGGGATCCAATTTTGCTCCATACAAGGAAGCAAAATCCATCCCTATGATCCCGTCGTCCTCAATCCCAGCAACAGTAGGGGAAATGATATATTCCATACCGCCCACCAAGATGATCATACAAGTCCTACCAAACGTTCGTATCTTGCTCCCGTCAGCCACATGCATTTACCCTCGTTGTGAGGTCATCATCCATGTTCGACACCAGATCAAAGAATCTTTTCGACATAGCGGAGTGGCTAGCTCCGGTATCCAACAAAAATTCCCCCATTCTGCCGTTTACAGACACGGACACATACCATCTCTTTCCTCCCATCATCGAGGGATTACTTGCGTACCGTTTGACGTCGTCTGTCATGTCAAAATTGAATCCGAATCCTTTCAAATACTCCAGACACGGATGACCTTGGGGAAGGCGGATCCCCCCGATCCTGGATAGTTCTTCTACCCAACCTTCCTCTCTATTGGTGATCGGTTTCCCTTCTTTGCTCTCCCTGGCAACTGTCTCACCAATACCCCCAGTCCCACATGTTTTCGGCTCATTAGCATTTCCCATGCTGCTGGGCGGATACATTACAGACTCCTCAATCGCGTTCGTATGGATTGTACCCTGGCATACTTTATTCGGGGCCGTCAGTTTGCCTTCACGGACAACCCCCTCTAATTTCCTGTCTCCTCTCTCTTTCTTTCTCTCCAAACAGGTTTATCCGCTGTACATTCAGCTGCGAAATGTCCGGTCTCCTGACATCTGAAACACTTCACCGTTGCTCTATCTAGCTTCGGTCGTTTCTGATAGTCCAACAACCCTTTCATTTCCTCCATCATGGCCATCAACCGCTTTTCGTTCTCGGATAACTCCACCACCAGGGGGGTAGGGACCGATTTAGAGCTTACCTCTACTGGCTTCTCTTTCTCAGGTGGTTTACTAACGTTTTTCTTCCACCGATTCTTTCTATCCCTCTTGTTGCCCCCGATGGCCGCAATTCTTTCCTCATCCGAACCATCATTCGAATCACTCTCTTCGGGGGTGGCCGCATGTGCGGACGCCACCCTTTGGTTGGGTACGAACCCGGCAAGTAATCGTTTCTTCTTTTCATGCTGATCTATAGCCAAGAAGAAATCTACCATTGAGGAACCTCGTCCCCTTTCCTTCTGGACGAGCTCAGCATGGGACGGATCCCTCAGTCCTATATTGTATCTAACGTATACTGAGAAGACGAGCATATAAATGATAGACAACACAACACATATATATGATATGGTGCTTACGCGCATGGCTGGATTAACCTGCCCTTTTTAATACAAGTAAGTTCAAAAATATCCAACTGTGGCGAGTAGCGCGCGGCAAAAGGCGACGACACAGGTACCCCGGTGGGGAAAAGTAATACTAACTGACCAACACAGAGCTGCCCCCTGGCAGTAGCAGCGGCCACTACAGGGGAAGACGACTACTGACCAATATATACATGTTAACCCCCGGTTAACATAGGCCTTTATGAAGTGGGTGAATAGTTCATCTAAGAAATATTCATCATCACGCCTCCAATAAGGTTGGGCCTTTTGCAACAACCTTTGAAGTTCCAGACCGAACACTTTCGGAGACTCCTTTGGTTTTTGTGTCCGTACCTGGAACTCCGACCAAGGATCATTCGCTGACAGCACACCAAAGATATGTGTGGCTGCTGCCACCAATTGGTCATAATCTCCGGATTCTCCATACGTCTCTCGCCAATCATCTACCGCTATTCTTCCCGGACCTTCACTCAACCATTTAATGAGGGGACCCAAGGAAGCCTCCTTGTCCCACCCATGGTAACGGTTATCGTCACAAAAGTCTTGGTAGCTTTCCTTCCAATTCTCCCCATTGAAACGCCGGGGAGTCCGAACAGGCTTCCGAGCACTGTTGTGACTCCATACCAGTCGATCCGACTGCCTCCGGCTCCATTCCATAATTTCAGACTCATCCTCCCGGATTCGACTACAACAGTCTATCCCCATCCCTTGTATACAAGGATCGATTTCCACTATTGCAGCGACCCTCGGGCCCATGGATGATCGTTTTGTCAGCCTACGTGGGGCAGGGACCGGTTTTGGTATCCCTCCCCTTGGATTGGGCTGTGTTCGATCAGGACTAGAGGGGTAGCCTCCATATGAACCGGGGTCCGGCACAGTCCCCATTCCTCCTCCGGGGTTAGACCCTGGGTTAGGAACACCACCGGCTCCCCCGCTTGGAATTGATCCACCTCCCTCATTATAGGACTGACGTCCTTCGTTTGAGCCGGCTCCGGGAAAGGGTGCCCGGTACTGGTAGGTTATATTATATATCGGTGGGGGTGGTACCGTATAGTTATGTCCTGCCAGCGTATCATCCGCGAAGGGATGCAGGGAGCCGTAGCTATGATTCATTCTTTTGGGTGGGGCTTCACTCGTAACATCATGAGTACCAGAGATCTCTTTCTCCTCCGTTCCCCATAAGTTACTTTACGGTCGGCCTCATTTGGGGCAGTCCTCCCGTGGTTTCGTTCATACTTACCGTCCGCAACGACCCCCTGTGTTTCGATGGGCTCCACGGTGGTCAAGATCGGACTAGGAGTGGACGCGACATGCTTTGGTAGCCTGCCTCCCTCATTCGTTGGTTCTTGGTTACGAACCTCTTCCGCTTTGCGGATCTCTTCCATCTGACTCTGGTAGGCCAGATAGGTGTCATTCATTTCTTCTTTCTTTTTCTGAATAGCCTCGAGGTCCGCCTTCATTTCACTGCGGGCCTGTTTCAAGGCCTCTCGTTCTTGCTCGAACTGTTCCCTCAAGGCCTGGCCGGACTTTTCTTCTTTCGAATAGTCCACCTTGATTTTCTTTACCCTCTGGGACTGTCGCTCGATCTCGCTTTCGTAGGTGTCCCGAAGATCACAACTTCTGCGAGCCTCCTCTCTGTCTTTCTGGAGTTGCGTCTGTTCTTCTGTCAGATTGTGTTGGACACATTTCACCTTCTGTTGAACCTTGGCTAACTGAGAAGTTTCGAGTGCCAACTGTTCACTGATATATTTTCTGTCGGCCTGTATTCTGGCTTTCACCTCCTTCAATTCCTCCGCTTCTTTCTGGTTCTGGGCGATTACCCTAGCTTTTTTGTCTGCCAGACGGATCAGATCCTCATTCATGGCCGTATACCGATCCCTCATTTCCTCTTCCTCTGCTTTCAATTTCTCGCAGTAGGCAATATAATCAGGGATCTGTCGGCCTCGCCTGGACAGGTCTCGTTCCATATGTCCGAGGTTTGGTTCGGAGGGAAGCGCGTCCGCCCATGGGTTCCCTCTGAACGGATTGGTATTCGGAATCGTTCTTAATGGAGTGAATTCTCCTGGAGTTCGAAAAACCAAACTCCTCTTTTGAGATCCTTTCTTGTCCGGGGTGTGCATCCGAGATGCCACATTCCAGACTTCGTTTATTTGGGCCACTGTGAGATCCAGCTCCCCATCCTCCAGTTCGGTCCCGGATCCTTCATCCCCCCCCTTTCTTGACTGAGCCTCCGCCAGGGTCAGTCCGCTATCTTTTTCATGAAAATCCTGGTCACGGCACCAGTGTAGAGTTCGTCTATATGTAATTTGATTAAATAAGGACTCGAACTGCAGTTTTCATGTAGAGATGCAAGAAAACAGGGTTTATTTATCGTTCTCCTGTACAATAATGCTAATCCTTGATGTATATGAGGTTCGATCAAATGTATATGCAGCTTTCGATATCTTTCAATATATAACACAGTCAGAGACCTGAGAAGGTCTGCCAGAGCAAGGGGGTGAGGACAGCTTATATACTGTCCGCCTCCGATAGGGGTGCCCCCTGGCTCTGGCTGCCCGAACAACCTTGTAGGCGTTCGACTAACGTAATAATATTAGTGTCCCTACACTACTCACTGGCAGAGTGCAACTGCTGGTCACACCAGTGCAACTTGTCTAGACCAGAGGACTGCTGGAAAGGAACAACAAGCAAACTATTTGTTGGTTGCCTGAGCCTTTATACATGGGGTACTGGTGCTGGGGAATACAGGCTCACAGGGCTAGGATATGCCTGCATGTGGTGGATGCTGTTAGGGGGATTCTAAATATAACTGAAGTGTTATATAAACTCAACAAGCCTGGCTGAGGGTTTCATGATTTAGGCTGGGATGTCCAAGCCTTTAAGATAATTAATTTATGTGTTGAAAATTCAGTCATTCCGGACCTATGGAAAATTGCGGTGGTCACCCCTCTACCTTAGGGGGGGGGGGGGGCACTGCAAATGTCTCTAATTTAAGGCCTATCAGTGTCTTGCCTGTGCCCGGGAAAATACTTGAGAGGTTAGTCCACAATAAGTTAATGGCACATATAAATTTACATGGGATTCTAAATTCAAAACAGGGAGGTTACCAAAAAAATAAGTCTACACTTGATTCGATATCCACTTTTGTAGATGACATACTAGACAATAGAAACAAAGGCAATATTAGTTTAGCAGCATTCATTGAGATTAAAAAAGCCTTTGACTCAGTAAATTACATAATCCTTTTGAACAAATTAGAACAATATGGTATAAGAAATAGAAATTTATCCCTCATAGAAAACTACCTCTCACGAAGACAACAATGCTGCATTGCAAACAATATCAGGTCTGCTAAGCTACCTTGTTACCTTGTTTATCATGGAATGGTACAAATTTAGGAGGATGGGTGACCCACTACCATGCTTAAGAAATACACTCTTTGCCTTTTTGATAGATGATTTACATAATTATAAATATACGTGATATATTTTCACAAAACTAGTCACATGTCACGTTTTGTAGACCAGGGATAACAATGTAAAGGGAAATTATTTACTGTGATAATGCTGTCATTTGAAGCCACAAAACATGCTGTTTTCCTGTTAGATTATAACCTATATGATCCGATATCAAGGACATCCCTAATTCCCGGGCAGTAAAGTGTGACACAGGCACGCAAAGTTCTTTTGGTCTTAAGTGTTTATGTGTTAGGGAGTGGAGTTGCATAACCTGCAGTATATAAACCCCTGGGCACCCCCACTCAGGGACTCAGCCTGGCTGTACATTGGTGCTGTCCAGGTTGTGCCACATCAGAGCTTCCCCAAACTCTGCTGTACTTTCTGGCCATTCTTTTAGCTTCTCATATATTGGTTGCCACTGCATCCCTCTCCCCTCCTCCCTTTGGGATCTGGTGGAGATGGACATAGGGATAGTTGACTCCCATTGCCTAGACTCCCTAGAAGTACTACTGATCTGTGAGAGAGCTAGACATCTAAAGATCTGATATCAAGACCGTGAGCGTATCACTCCTGTAGTTTCAGTCATCATTTGAATTGGGATGTATTCCATTGCCTATTGTCTGTATGATTCACTTACCATACATGTCTTTACAATAAAAGTATATTTTTGACAACCTATTCTTCGAATCTGGAGTTTTCAATAGCCGACAGCTATCTTCAATAGTCAACAGCTACAATAGTGGTTTTACTGTATGTGGGGTTTAATACAAGTATGTTTGGAAATAGATGGAATAGAGGGGGCAAGCCTAAATAGCGAAAAATGTACTTTTAAAAAAGTTTATAACATAATTTATTCAACATGGTGATATTAGAAAATATGATTCAATTCAATGGACGCTTGGTCCTACAATGATGTTATACAATATCTATCAACTAAGCAGCTTATCACCTATTCCACCTGCACCCCAACAGTTTCTTTTTGTCAGAATCGGTCATAATTCACAATATCACGAATTTAGTCCCATAATTCTCTTTGTAAAGGAATTCAAGCTAAAGTTATCTTGACCAGGGGGAACAAAATTTAATGACCTAGTATGAGACGTATAAATAATCGTAGGTGAAATATCTTGAGACTTTATGGAGCATCTTTTACCATCCTTTTCAGATAAAGTGACCTCAAATAAGGCTAGTCAGGTAAGTTTGACCAACCATGAGATTGACTGTAGAGGAATTAATCAATCCCCCTATATTCTGGGATCATTTCTGCATCTAAAGATCTATTTGTTGATAATGACATGGTTCCCATGACAACCAGTTTGTCATGATACTGCACGGGATGCTCTACCCAAATGAATCCTCATTATATAACAAAATTGATTAAAACCTGTGCACTGTATCTATCCAAAGAGCACTCCCGAGAGTTACTCTACATCATTAACTTCATTTACTAAGGGAGTGCTCATTTTTTAACAACGGGGGGGGGGGGGGGTTGGTGCATTTGTGGGGGGAACCAAAATAATTTTGACCCTTCTCGTTATAGCAAAAAAGCCAGCACATTACTGTAGCTTGAAGGGGTTGGCTGTGCTCAATTTCAACCTGCTTGGGGGGGGACTGAGAAAATTTCAACTTAACGAATTCTGAGCCGCTTGTTTGAAAATCCACTGACCCCCTGTTGTTAAAGAATAAGCATTCCCTTAATATTCAATCAAGTCACGGGGGGGCATGATTCATGTAGACTGGGGTCACACCTGAACAGCAGTTCCCCAAAGCACGTCCTGCATGCTATCAGCTCACCAAAGTTATAACTAAGTCATGGAGATATGCGCCTTAAACATACTAATCTACACCGCTAAACCTGATAGGGTCTCAACATGCACCTTAGATGTGAAACCTTAAACATACTAATCAACACCTACCAAACCTGATAGCGTCTCAACATGCACCTTAAATGTGAAACCTTAAACATACTAATTAACATCTACCAGACTTGATGGCGTCTAAACATGCACCTTTAACATACTAATCCCACACCTCACCCACTCATGGAGCATGACTCATAGACAGGTGCCACACCTGGGGGCTGTTATAAAACTAAATTTTTGATTATTTACATTACATTACACATTTTACAATAATACTAGCGAATATTTAATAATTTATGCTGTAGTCTTCAAATCTATGCTGTGTCTTCAAATGTATGCTATTACTCACTCACTCACTCACTCAACACCACCTTTAAAGTAGGATAGGTTTTTTAATGTAATAAACATAAAACAATGTAAAAGAACCAAGGTAAACCCATAACTCAAACATACTAATCTACACCAACAACGTAAAAAAGTTCTTTTGTAACACTTACTTACACTATGAAAATAGTCGCCATGTTTTGTAATAGCCCCCTGGCCTGTACAGCAGTTCCCCAAACCATCCTGCATGCTTATATCTCACCACAGCTATAATTAAGTCATGTGCCTTAAACATACTAATCAACACCTACCAAACCTAATCAGGGTCTAAACAATCAGGCCTCCCTGTCTGACTGATGGAGGTGAGCGTGCAGCTTACACAGCAGCAATGCACGTCACGCAGCCCCATCTGGATGTGAGTTGTCCATTGTCCTCCCAGTCCCTGTCCATGAATAATCCTGACAAAACCTGGTAAAACCGTCTCCATCAAACTCAGCTATAAAATAGTGGAATGTGATTCAACCTGAAATTAAGTTATCTAAGTCTAAAGAATTGTTCAAAAGGGGTTTAAAAAAGATAATAAAACAGTTTTTCACTACAAAATGGAACCATGCACAACAGTTCACCAATAACACAGTTGACATCTGCATCTGGTTGTGTCCTTGTGTTGTATTCAATTAGGTTTTGTATGTAAACCATGTAAATGTTATTTGACTCTTGTCTGGTTGAGTAATAAAACTAATATTTTTGGTATTCATTTATAAACTTTTTGACAGATGTAATAAAACAACTGTCAGAAACTCTTTTTAAACTCATGTGAACTTTTACATCATGGTTCACATCTAGTACAGTTATTGGCTTGGCTTACATGTATGTATTCAGACTCTTCATTCATCATAATGAACCGGCCCCCTCCCCACCACAGTGGTCATATAGGACTTTTAGAAGAAAGCTTTCACAACGAGAAGTAAAGGCGTAGTCATGACTCTTTTACCATAGTCAACTCTAGTTGACTCTGGTAGCAGAGTCATGATGACTCTGGTGGAGGGGTCACAGCTACTCCAGTCATACCCCTTGCTCCTTGTACAAATTGACTGTTACATGCCACACAGTTTTGATTCTTTATAGATTGGTCCACTATGTCTAAATAGTGTGGTTTAGGGATGACAAACCATACAATACAATCCAAGAACATCAATGGTATAGAGCTTAGTCACCATATCTGTGGGTATGGAAAATAAACATAAGGCTGGGCACTAACTGTGTGCGATATAATGTGTGGCACTGCTTACTACTTCATATAGATCTGATATTGGCATCAGATTATGTGCATGCCAGATGGTCTGTAAGATGTAGTGTGAGGCAGATATAACTTAGCCCTTTTACACAGGGGAAAGTGGTGGACATTACAACATGTCTTGTTATTGACCTGTGTTGGACGATAACCTCACCTACTCACTTTTCTCACAGGCCTCACCTGGCCTGCCCACAAATTATATACACCTGATCCTGGCATAAGTACACAATCCAGCTGACCTGCATGTACTCATGTATTCGATTTTGACTCCCCTCTTTTGATGGGTCAACTGCTGTTGACTCTTCAGAAGCGGAGAGTCAAACTCATTTGACTCTTCTCTGCAGGTGTCACGTGGGAGACAAATGCGACTCTGGCTGTCAGAGTCGTGGGGACTCCTTTACTTTTCTGTGAAAAGCAAACTGTTAGTAAAAGGATGCTTCCTTCAATCCGCACACTGAGCCATTCTGTGATAGCTGGGTTAAGTGGTAGATTGCTCTGTATGTGGTGGAATTGCTCTGTATAATAAATAAATAAAGTGAATTGAATTGAATTGAATGGAGTGGAGACATACATGATACTACAGGTAAATGTTCACAGATTCTGTTTGTCTGTTTGCATTTCATTTATCTATGAGTCATTGAACAGGCTCTATGAACAGATATCTCACAAGAACATTTAATATTTTCCATGCACATAGTTCAGAGTTTTATGAGTCACTGTATGTCCCTTAGGACAGAGTTCTGAATAAAAAAGAAGTGGTCTAAAGGCCCATTCAGCATCTTATACAAGGTCAACAGAAAATGAATGTAATGGTGCTTTTGTGACGTCATAATATAGAGACACATACGGAGGTAGGTTGGGGAGGTCACAGAAGAGACAGGGGAGGTTGGGGAATGCATTTGGGAAGTCAGGGAAAATAATCAGGGACCATTTGACGGCCTCACAGTGTAGAATGCAGCCCTTAGAGGTATGCTTAATGCAGTATAGTAAATTACCAAGGCTACCATACCCCGACCATCCTAGACCATACCCCAACCTCCCTAGTGCATATTCCGACCTTCCATACCCCATATTGCATATATAGGGCATTATAATGCATTCATTTGAACTATAGTAGCCTCTGCACCTCCGGAATTATATATACGGCCAACATACGGAAAATGTTTCCGTGTGCGCATATATTGGATGACGAGTTTGGGACAACTGGAGCTGAACCAGGTTCATGTGGCATCAGCCATCCAGGTGACCTGAACCAGACCCAAAGTAGAAGATCTAATATGTTTGTAATATGTATATGGTTTCCCAATAATAGTAAACCCCTACTACTTAGATGACTTCTACCTAGTAATTGTGGTACAATTAGCAATGGCCTAGATGGGCATTATTGTGCTTCTCAAACCTATTTTTAATATTTTATAACACTACCTTGTGGCCCATGTTTGAAACAGCAATTAGTCCGGCATTGCTGTCATAGAGTCAATATGGAATGGCAAATTCTGTTAAAATTAGATTAAAATATTTAGATTCAGTTTTGAGTGTGATTCATTCTCATTAGGAACTTTAATTTTCCTCAACATGAAACAGTCAGCTGACATGTAGCCACGTGAACACATGTAGTTGTGGCACAATGAGCAGCTGAAACATAATACATGTTTACAGTACATAATAAATGTATGCAGTACAGTAGATGTGTAGACAGTGCCACTCAGGACTTGCAGCATGTAGTTATACAATAAAACGCTTCATGGCCTTCATGACTTCAATTTGCAAACTAGACTCGTCTATGTCTTATAAGTCAATCTGGCACCAAGCAGTTAGTGCCAATGTCTTTCCTGCTTGAACTTGTTCTTCTGTTCTTCTTACACTATTCCTGCTAGCTGGTGGTCATGCACACATATATTCATCAAGTCTATCAATACAACATATATGCTCCCTCCTGATATTCAGGTAATTAACCTTATTGTACGACCTTAAGATAACATTCATTACTTTTAGATATGATAGATAATCAGATCTACATACATGTGTGTGTAACCCCACAGTCAGAGATTCAAATGCAACACATTCTTGAATGTCATATAAAAGTGGCTTACACTTTGTTCAACATGGATAGTCCCTTCATAATGCTACACAATATGATGCCACAGCTCTGAATGAGATGCCACCCGGAACTCTGCAGTACACACCACACCACAACTCTGCAGCACACAACACACCGCAAATCTGCAATACACACCACAACTCTGCAGCACACACCACAACTCTGCAGTACACACCACACCACAACTCTGCAGTACACACCACAACTCTGCAGTACACACCACACCACAACTCTGCAGTACACAGCACACCACAACTCTGCAGTACACACCACAACTCTGCAGTACACAACACACCACAACTCTGCAGTACACACCACACCACAACTCTGCAGTACACAGCACACCACAACTCTGCAGTACACACCACACCACAACTCTGCAGTACACACCACACCACAACTCTGCAGTACACAGCACACCACAACTCTGCAGTACACACCACAACTCTGCAGTACACACCACAACTCTGCAGTACACACCACAACTCTGCAGTACACACCACACCACAACTCTGCAGTACACACCACAACTCTGCAGTACACAATACATCACAACTCTACAGTACACACCACAACTCTGCAGTACACACCACACCACAACTCTACAGTACACACCACAACTCTGCAGTACACACCACAACTCTGCAGTACACACCACAACTCTGCAGTACACAATACATCACAACTCTACAGTACACACCACAACTCTGCAGTACACACCACACCACAACTCTACAGTACACACCACAACTCTGCAGTACACACCACACCACAACTCTGCAGTACACAGCACACCACAACTCTGCAGTACACACCACAACTCTGCAGTACACAACACACCACAACTCTGCAGTACACACCACACCACAACTCTGCAGTACACAGCACACCACAACTCTGCAGTACACAGCACACCACAACTCTGCAGTACATAGCACAACTCTGCAGTACACAACACACCACAACTCTGCAGTACATAGCCAACCCCGAAGAAGACGGTCTATCGTCGAAACTGTAGGTTCAATACTCAATTAAATAAAAGCCACCTTGAAACCGATGTTGGACTCTAGTTGTGTTGTTTAAAAAATCACCAAAATAGCACAACTCTGCAGTACACAACACACCACAACTCTGCAGTACATACCACAACTCTGCAGTACACACCACAACTCTGCAGTACATACCACAACTCTGCAGTACACACCACAACTCTGCAGTACATACCACAACTCTGCAGTACACACTACATCACACTGAGCTTCCCTCCAGCAGGAAGTCCTGCAACAAGCTGGATGTACCCCAAGTGTAGATTTAAATCAGACAACAATATACCACGTCTGTCCAGACTCAAGGGCCTCGCTTCTGGACAATTTAACATTCAGTGAAGTTGTTGTAATAGCATCATGCAGTAATGCACACCCTGTAAGTTGCATTCATGCATCTTGATGACCAAAGTGTATAAAGGTACTATACTATTGTTGAATATTGAATAGCTGTGTGAAAACCTTCATAATATGTGTTCCATTCTGCTGTGGCTGCTCTACCATACATGAGCACGAGCAGCTGTTGTGTCCTGTTCCACTCCATCACATTCAGATGAGGCTGCACCAGGAGGTGGGCATCCCGCAGTCCATTTAATGTAATCGGGATTGCTCCAAAATTTATCGGAAATGATGGGTTACGATCAAGCCGTTTTTTTTGTGTATCACCCCCTCTTTTTAGGACAGCAGTTGGTCCATTATCCTGGATCAGCTGATGTAGTTTGATGCTGATCAGATGTTGGTCCATGAACCAACCAGCTGACCCCTTAGTGACCTGATGGGTGGCAGCTGATGTCCCAAAGTAGCTGGCTAAGTATGTCAGGATGTCAGCCCCGGTGATGCTGGTGGTGTTGGTGTGCAGCGGGAGGAGCTGACGCCACCTGCTGGCTGACATCCCTACATGACACAAGGACAGCATGCTGACCCTGCTGTCCTGGTAGTAGAAGTCACCACAGCAGTAGGCATTCAGGGCCACAATGCAGTCCTGGGGCCAGTGGTAGTAGTCCCTCTGCAGTGGCCACAGGTCGGCATCAGTCGTCAAAAGAATGGGAGAGCTATCTTTGGGAAATGACTGCTGAAAAATATAAGCAGCAAACAGTCTGGCAGTCTGGGAGAGTACCACATCATTGTTACTGTGTGGGCTCCTCAGGAAGGCTATACCAACCCGCTCCCTGACCAAGGCTGTCAATGCATATTGATACACTGGGTCCCTGGTCCAATCTGAGTAGGTCCCAATCAGAATCACCAGCATGCCATACCCTATTCTTCTCCATGCTCTTGCGGTCAGTGGCAAGTAGAATACATAGCGATATGTAGACCTGTGTCTAGCAGTTACAGAAATTACAGCAAAATGTGTTGATGACATATTTGGCGGACAGAATATAAATGAATCCTTTAATCTGTCGACAGGCTGAATGAAGCAGCCATGTGATGCAGCAAGTTCATTCAGCTTTGCTAGCTCTACATCGGTTGCATGGAGTTCAGACTTAGTAAAATTGTCATCCTCCATATTTACTTTGTAAAGATAAATGATGCAGAAGATGACAGTGAGGGTCACGGTCAGGTATTTAGATCTTTTACTCCAATATTTACATAGAAATTGCATATTCCACTGATATGTTAAAAACTGAAAGTTACCTAGGTCCATAACAGGATATGACATAGCTTTTTGTGCTATGTTCCAGCTTAAATATAATTAAGCTGGCCTCACAAAGCCTCATTATTCTGGAAGCCCGGCACTCTCAGATTCCTGAATCCTTGTCAGTCATGCAGACCCGCTGAGGTCTGAAGTAGTTGTGCCCAGCTAGTTGTGCATCTGGTCTGGCTGCCAGTCTGCTTTGGTTTCCAATTTTCTGCTTTGGGGTTCAATAAACAAAAGAGAAAGCAAAGACAATAAATGGCTTTAACATGCACATTTTGAAAAGTGGGACCCTGACCTCCATGTACAGGTACGGTCCCTCCAGCACCCCCTGCCCCACACGTCCATGGTGACATGTTTATTAGGGCAACTTCTCTGAACTAGCATTTATAATACATACATGAGGATTGGTGAATATTTCACCACACAGGTAGTTACAATGAGTAATGGACAGAGCAGAATAAGTATACAGGATTTGTTTAAGTTCCGTATTTCCCCGACAGATTGAAATCGAAAGGCCCCGTATTTCATTGAGACCCTTTATAAACAAACAGGTCCCGACGCCACCATGACACCTTGCTTGACTTCACTTCCGGTCTCTGTTTGTGCGTGATATAGTTTGCAAAAATATAGTCCCCCCCATCGCCTTCATCATCTTTATTTGTAAAAGTTAGGCCTAATATGCTATTAAATACATTATTTTTTCATGAATTATCGTTTGATCATCTTTCTTTTTAATAAATTAAAGAAATTATTGCTCGTTCAGACTGTCTGATTTACAATAGAAAATTCCGCTAGGACTTGATTTTGGCGCTACCGCTTGTCTATGGGGATTTCTAACGATGCAATTTTTTGCCGATCTGTCCACTTTAAGACCCCCAACCAAATTTTCTGGGGGGTTAAGGCCTATTTTACCTCTTGTACGTTCAAATATAGAATCTTTTCTATGGGGTGCACTATGTTTCTTTCAATATGACTCGCTTTTAAAGCTAAAAACAACCATATTACTTTCCGCGGAATGTGAAGAAACCACTCGCGGCCTGCCACTGTCAAGCGCAAGCCGGGTTGCCAGATTTTTATCGTCTCAATTTTTCGCCGATCTATCAACTTAGATAGGCTCAACCAAATCTTTTAGGTGGCTAAGGCCTAATTCAGCTATTGTACGGGTAAATATGGGATGTTTTGTGCAGCTTAGGCCTGGTTTCAAGCAAAAATAGGGTATTTTAACCCCCAAACGAAGTCAATGTGGAAAAAAAGTGAACGTGACAAAATTCTTCTGCGCTTAGTCCGGGAATCGAACCCCGGCCGCGGCGGCGGAAAGCGAGAGCGCTCACCACTAGAACATCTCAGACAGCTTAACATGGAACCCTCAGTTGGCGACTTTGAACTGCTGACCTTTGGTATCCTTAGGCCAGACCGGAAGTGAAGTTTTCGCGAAATACAGAGGTTTGAGGAAATACGGGCCCTGCTTATTGACTTTTGAGGAAATACTGCCCTCAGTGTTATACTCTACCCGACTTGATATTTCGTCAAACCATTTAGAAATAAAGCTTTATGTTGCCCCTTAGTATTAAAACACTCCTGCATCTCTAAACTAGCAACAATGTGTTTTCTTCAGCAGGTCATTAGCTTTAAATTGGACTGGTTGTAAAACAGTGGCCACTGCACTAAACATTAAACCCTACAACCGCTAACTTTGTGAAAATACTGCTAACTGTATGAAAATACTGCTTAGTGTATGAAAATAATGCCAGGTGTATCACCTTATGTCTATCAGCTAACTGTATTAAGCAAAACAACCATGTTTTCAATGTTAGTGTTGCAGTTCAGCTTTCAGCTACTACTTTCACTACATATATTAGATAAAGAATTCTAATAATATTCTTAATTCAGAAAAAACTATCACGTATGGTGTTCTTAAGGGTTCTGTCCTGGGTCCAGTGCTTTTCTATATATATACATATATAATTTCTCACCAAAAGTCTATAATTTTGATATTCCTCTGTATGCAGATGATGCTGTTATCTCTGTGTGCTGCCCTCATAAAATGCAAACTGATATTAACTTTATCTCAAAGTGTGTATTGATAATTGTCTAACAGTAAACGAGATAAAAAAAAAATGGATGTATTTTAACAATTTCCATCATAAAACCCCTGTATTTACCCTAAATGGTGCCATATTAGAAGGAGTTTATAATTTTACTTACCTGGGACTCCATTTAGACCCAGAGCTGAAGTTTATTCAGTATAGAGCAAAAGCAGTTAATAATATTGAAATACGATAATACAGGCAGCCAGAGCCAGGGTGTATGTAGACAGACTCACTGCTTTAACCATGTATAACACTATCATCGTTTGGCTACATTATTTGTAAATGGGAACGAGGCAATATATAGGTGAATCCAATGAGCTGCAGTATTTGCAAAATAAGGACTGTATATAAGGTTAGACTAGAGGCTAACCCATTGTACAACACTATACAACTACATGATAATAGCAAATGCATGTATCTTACTATTATCTAAAGTTGTAACATTGGAATAAACTACTGTATATATAGGTATGCATTAACATATAACGGCTTTGTCTCATGAAATTGGGCCAATGTGACCGTCTTTGACTGGGTACCATCTTTGACTGGATGCCATCTCTTACCGGGTGCCATCTTTGACTGGCTTGATAGAAAAGGCTTAATCTAGGGCACATAAAGATATAAAATGGCTCAAAGGTTAAATATGGCAGCTAGTCAAAGTAGGCACCCGGTCAAAGACCTTCACATGTTGGCTAAGCCCAAAATATCTACACATCACGTTTTGACTGCAAATCCTTCAATTCATGCTAATTTCTCATGTTTAATTAATTTACAATTTTAAAATGACATTATATAGATTTTTGCAAAAGTGGGTTTCACCTGGGTTGGAAATGGGCAAACTGTGCAAAGGTGTCCCTGGGTTCCCCATGGGCTCACTATGGGCAGCCAAGTGAGGCCCAGGTGGGCTGAGCCCATGAACTGAACTTAGTTTTTAATAGATTCATTGCATTGCAAATAGTATACTGTCTGCCTGTATTTCACACGGGCTAAAGCTGGGCTATGTTGGCTAAGGTCTCCATGGGTTTTCATATTATGTAGAATTGTCTATACAACTTTGCATATGTATGGAGAGAGCAGGAGCATTCTGATACAAACACCTTTCCCATCGTATGATCATTACACATTATACCAACATTCCCTTAGGTATCACTATCTGACTTAGAAGAACTCTGACTGTGTCACCCAATGTGATCAGTGTTGAAGTTGGTCAAAGGATGCATTTTGTTTCTCCTCCTTAAATAAAGGAAAGAGATTTCATTAAATGGCGATAAATTAATCAAACCCACTGGAATACTTGTTGGTAGCTACTTTTAACAGATGGTCATCAGCTACATAATGACTAGGCTTATAGCTGAAAAAAGGTTGTGTCCATCCACCAAGACCCCTACCCCAATGTGTGTTCCCCAACTAAAGGAGCCCACCTGGGCCCATTCAGATCCTACCAGGGCCAACCCACTTCAAATCTAGGCAAGCCCATAGGGGCCCGACCTGGTAGCCCTGGTCAAAACTAAGTAGGTCAAAGGTGGGCAGGCACATCTGGGCCCCATTTGGTAGCTAATCTGTGACCCACCTGTGGCCCATTTGGGTATGTTGGCTGGGAAGACGCTCAAGATAAGAAACTTTGAATGACTGTCAATTCTTTATTTTTTTATCATATTTCCCATTAACATTAGTCAAATGATACCACTTTCTTTGTCGCTACTTCCAGTGATTTAAAGGTTATGAATGTAGGTGTTGTAAAAGTATCACTCGAACACAGGTTCCAATTCAGTTTGAATGCAACAGGTTTTTATTCAGAATCATGATTATGGCCTCAAAGGTAATGCTCAAGATTGAAAGGTATTGAAGGTATTGAACGGTGTGGGTCTGAGCTCGTCCTGGGACAAACTCCCAGAGGTAGCCAACCTTGGCTTCTTATATACCCCGAGCGCGGACCAAGCAGTGTCTACATGGCACTCCACCAGGGCGCCGTCTGGAGTGCCCTGCCTGGCTCCGCTACCGGATAACCAAAAGGACATGGCGATTACTCGTGCGCCTACATGAGTATTGTTTCTTTATTTTGTTTACACTGTCAACCTAACATCCTGCACATATAAGGGGGCAAGAAGATAGCAATTTCACTCTAGAAAAAAATGTTAGTAAATCTGTAAATTCAGCCATCAATAGAAGTGTAATGTTACGTGAGAAGAAACGAAAACTGTCAACCTCCACCACATGACTTGTATACAAACAAACAATATTACCTGTACTTGATCACTGTGGCTACCGTTTTTCCCCGTGTATAAGCCGGGGCCCGTGTATAAGCCTGTCCCGTGTATAAGCCTGGGCAAAAGGTGATTTAGTGTTGTATAAGCCGGGCCCCGAGTATAAGCCCGGGGGTGCAATATATACTCAATAAAAATTATATTTCAGGCCATAACTCCACTTCTACTTTATGTATCAACTTAATTCTTTCAGCTATGTAACTCCAATTTACTCCATTCATGTCCCTAACCATTTTAAAGAGAAATAAAGCCTGAATTGGTAAGAAAATTATTGGAAATGTTGCAGTAAATGTATCCGGAAAGTAGGTAATTCTGAAAATTAAAAGAAGGTATTATGGTGTTTCTACAGCTAAAGGAATATAAGCCTGCCCCGAGTATAAGCCTTGTCAATTTGCTACTTAGTGCTTGTATAAGCCCGGGCTAATACACAGGGAAATACGGTATTTGTGCAATGGCATTGTTCAAACACACCTTAAAGCACCTGAAACTATTCCTATGAAAGAAAAATACATTAAAATTAATTTACAAGTTTACTTTTGTATCACATGATAATACATTCAAAGCAATTTACATTTTAGATATGTACAGAGCGTTTCTTGTCCCGGGGATTTCTGTCAAAATTTTCACTTATCATATCCAAGAATGTAGGCCTCATATCCAGAGTACTCTCCACCTCATGCTCAAAGGGGCTGTAACAGTCTTGGGAGGGCATTCAAACAAAAGCACTGGCACCTACAACTAGTCCAGGACCGCTGTCTTGAAATACCAACAGGTTTGTTAATATTAACATGCATTATTTGACACAGACATGTTGAGACTATACATATTATACACCAAATTTATCATATTTAATAATTCATGATTTTTAATGAAAAATCCCTTAATTTTCCCTTTTTTCAACAACTTTCAACAGTTATCTAGTGACTATGCTAATTTGAACAGCTCTGTAGATCTTAATAATTGAGATATAGCTAAAAGAAGGAAAAAGGACCCCAGGGAATCTCCAATAACCAGAGCTGATGAAAAAATACACTCCATGCACTCCATGGCTTCTGAAACCTTCCAAAAAGGAACTATTTGGTAAAAACATTAAATATGATCAATTTGGTGTATAATGTGTATAGTCTCAACATATCTGTGTTAAATAATGCATGCATATGTGCTAATTTTAAAGAACCTGTTGGGAGTCCTTAAAGTTAACTACCTGCATCTGTTATGATTTGCAATTGCGGCTACCTTTTTACAAGCACTTGTATGGCAATTAACACAATGCCAAATCATTAGGACTACACTTTTAGAAGGCACCTTCAAACGACAAAGTTACCAGGTCAACAAATACTGGACTGCTGCAGTAACCTATTGTTAAAAAAAGACCTTTAGGAATAGCTTCTTATATGGGGTGTAGATCTTTGGAATAAGATGAATACATTGTGTATATAAGCCCAATCGAAATGAATCTTGCGAACAAATGCCCTGGAGTATGTAATAAAATAATTTGATAAGAAACAAAACTGTTAGAATACGTCTAACTGGCGCTACCACAGTTTAATTTGTTTATCTTGTATAACTTCTTATTACTGGGATAATTTGCTACTCATAATAATGCTGTGATTTAAATTAGCTTTCTCTTATTGTATGCTCATACATCTATTCTGTGTGTGGTACCACTATTGTATATGCTCTAGACAAAAATGGACACGATGTTTCAGACACCAGGTTATTTCTGCTCCCAGGTGGTCTAGGCTTTGCATGACACTGCCCGGACTACTGCGATGTGACTGTGCCTGGTATAACCAGCGCTTGTAACACTGCCAGGCTGAAAAGTTACACTGTATGTTCATATAAAATCACTAAATATGAAACTTTAATTGTACATGTGTGAAATGATATTGAGGCCCTTCCTACGAATGGTGGGAAGCTGTTATGTAATGACATACAACCTATGCATATACTACCTGCAATAAGATGCCATATACCACCCTGGACAAACTGATTGTAACACCTATCATAATATTATATCATCTAATTTGAATTGCCCTGTGCTTTCCTATGAAAATAAATACTTTATAAACTCAAAAGTCAATGAAAAAAAAGTCCACTTTGCAAAAGCAGCACTATATGGGTCAAAATTCTGTATGAAAACCAACTAGCCATTTAATAGTTGCAGATATAACATGTTCATGGTAAGTATATTTCATTGTAAATTGGTTTGAACACACTTAAAACTACTTCTATGAAAAAATAATCACATTTTCTTGCAAAAAAAACTGGCTAAAATGCATGTTCCAAAGCCAATGTATGTAACAATCGTTAGATGTATTTATAAAAAAGAACATATTTTATCTTACCTCTTTACCCCACATATTCAAGGAATGTATACAAATACTTAACATTTATCTCCTGACTTGACTGGGACCTGCAGACACAGGAGCTCTGACTGTCACCTGTCAGTACACACTGGTAGGCATGGACTGGGACCTGCAGACACAGGAGCTCTGACTGTCACCTGTCAGTACACACTGGTAGGCATGGACTGGGACCTGCAGACACAGGAGCTCTGACTGTCACCTGTCAGTACACACTGGTAGGCATGGACTGGGACCTGCAGACACAGGAGCTCTGACTGTCACCTGTCAGTACACACTGGTAGGCATGGACTCAGAGAGTGTTGGTGTTCATCAGGATAAACTAATGTCATTATGATCACTCATTCCACACCCAAGCCACAACCATAGAAAAAAAACTGTCATCTTTTGGATAGATATCAAACTGTTGTGGTTGTTAACCTGTGTTATCGACATTACAAATCTGATAGCTATCCTACCTTAAATCTAGCTACCATAGCAGTTCACCATCCCAATCATACTTCACTGGAGTTATTGGAAAATTTACAAATTCTTCTCTCCAAATCTTTAGTGTATGGGTTACATTCCTATATTGCATTCCAGGGTTGTGAAGTCCCTTCTCCTTGCGGCAAGATGTGAGACCAGAGTTGGGGCGGGGTTGCAGCACTTGTAGATTAGGAAATAGAGTATAGAGCTTATGGTCGTGGGCATACCTTAGATGATACATCTCATGTAGCATGTTACGTTCCTTGCCTTGGGCTTTATGGCTCATGTAAATCTTTGATGTTAAAGCACCAGCTTTTAAAGTTGGGTCAAATTTTGTGTCAACACTAACATTATTATGATACCAATCCTGGAATTTACGCCAGTGTTCGGGGTCAGGTGCATAGCCCCAAGTACAGAGCAGGCCATATAAATAAACAATATTGGACTTGTCTTTTGGGCGTCTCAATAGTCTTCCCTCCTTGGGGCCTGTTTCAATGGGGCAGCCTTCATCATTGAGGCATATGCCATTAATTTTACGATTTCTAGCATAAAATGCCCTTGCTTTTTTCAAATATTGATAAAAGTACTGGGAAACATCCACATCATCCTCTATAAATACCCCCAACTCTCTGGTGCCGGGTTTGGGTTGCCAGCTATAGATCCACTGAAGGGCTGCAGAGCCATGCTGAGTTTGGACATGGACACAGGTGGAACCATGTCTGAACCTAAATGCTTTTGCATAATTTAAAACTGTCTTATTTACTGAGCCATTTGGTGACCTGTCAATCCATATCTCCAGTGCTATCCTATCCCCCATGTAGTTAGCCTTTTGTATGGCATCTAAACATTTGGAGAGGGACTGCAAGCGATTAAACGTCAGCACAAGTAACCTCAAGTCCACCTCCTCGTTGTAGCTACATGGTACTTTAGATACACAAGCTGCACATGTTGAGAGTTTACTACCAGTACTATACACCAGGAATTTGGGCACGCCTCTGTTATCATTCAGGGTGATAGTCAGGAGACATAATAAAATCCCAAGAATGCAAAATAAAGCATAGTGTTTATTGAAGGGATTCATCTCTGTCTGGAAGGTAAGACTTTAAACATGTAGTGTTCAGCCATTCTGTGAATAAAAGAAAAACTTATATGTGCTTTTTATTTCATTTTTCCATAAAACATATTGCAAAAAGTCCTTAATCCATAAAGAGGAAACCATGAAATGTACAAAGATACTTATGTTTCAACCATTATTTGGTTTAGTAACTAAATTCAAAAAAACATGTTACTCTATGTTCTTATTTCTATGTGTTTAGACTATTGTTTTAAATCTAAATTCACTTGAAGTTTAATAACTATAACAAAGGATCGCCCTCATGGCAGAACTTATGAATATCAAAACAAATTAAAAATTAAATGATGAACCTTCTATTGTAGTATGTAAATTACTATCTTGTTATCAGTCAGGACGACTTAGTAGAACACATATAGGGGTCAGGCGGCCAGCCGTTGGTATATGTTATGAACAAAATAAGACTAAAACACTTATATTACCTATCAAGAGGCATATCTTGGCTTCATGTTTACAGTCCTGAAAGTTGTAGGAATACAAGATGTGCAATCAAGCTTTTACGGAAAATAAATCTGATGGTCCTTATGTTCTTAGAACTGACAACCGCACTCAACAATCCATTTGTCCACTTAGCATTTTAAAAAGGAGAAAACTCAAAAAGAGGAAACAGAGGAAAGTTTTGAAAACAACTGTGGTTTGAACTCAGCACAGCTGAGCAACACTACCTACACTCCAGGCTGTGGGATTATGAGGAACTGACCACCAGATTACAAAGGTGGGAGCACAGGAAGGTAACTGGCTATATACACATATTAATGCGGTTGCCTTTATATAGATAATTAAATGGATGCACAGGTTCTTTTATATAGCTCGTTGAGACTGAAAATAGCTGAAAAAGCAGCAGTTGAAAGGTGAAAAATAATGTTTCTCCCTGATATAAATATATTCATATATGTTCTTTGAAATGTGTTCATCTACATGATAAGACATTGTGGACATCATGTGTATATTGTTGACTAGGATGGATATATGTAAGTTTTAATTGAAATATTCATGTTGCTGAGGACAATCTTGAAGTGAATTTTCCGCAATAAGCAGTTATTGTAAACAGAAAAACATGGCACATAGAAACAATAACTGACCTCTATTCTGTCCTCTGCAGCAAGTTATACCTTTGCTTCCCTCAGTAAATTGAAAATCATATACAGGAGGGTGAGAGGTGAACTGAGTGACAGGAATATGGGTCAAATTCTAAGAAAATGTAATTTTGGGGCTGAACAGTAAAAAAAGAAATCATAAAATCGAGAAGTACTTTAACAACTTCAATACCAACTTGTAGTGAGGTAAAATATTGAAATTTTATCACTATTTGTGAGACTGAATGTTGGGTAGTGTCATCCGTGTGAGACTTGAACTTTGACCTACATCAAACAAGTTTGCAAATAAAGATTGTGAGAATAATTAGATACCACTAGAGCATGTGTGGAGGTATTGAGTAAATTTTACGAGAACGCTCATTGTTTTTCGATTATCTTAAGTTGTTACAGAAAAAGCTACAGAGCCTCCATAACAGAGCCATGTTTGGGCACTCCTTGTCTTACAAAACTGACTATGTACATGAGCATACTAAGAGCAATTAACTGGAGGACAGGAGAAAGGCCCACATACTCCAGGTAGCATATAAATGAGTCCAAAATACCGACTATATCAAGCCAGTTTGTAGGCACACAAGTTTGTATGATGGTATTGTCTTGTGTGATCTCTTAGCTAAAGGTAGAGCTGCAGAAAGAAGTGTGTATTTCTAATGTGCCAACTTATGGAATGAACAACCCCCCGCTGAGAGGAAAATTGATACCTCTGAGAAGTATATCTCTAAAAGAGTAAGTAGCACTTAAGATTAACAACTTACCAGAATTCTAACATGTTTTTTGGTGCATTTAGAGCTCTTCTAGTTTTGAGAAATGGATAACTTAACCTGCCACAAACCCCCTTATGTAACCCCCTAACATTTACTTCAACTCAATTGCATTTGTCTTGCCAGACTATTGTTTAATGTTACTAAAATTTAGTTGTTTAATGATATTCAAACTTAGTTGTTTATTTACATATAGATAAGTATGTCAATGTGTCAGATTGAGCAGAGCCTCCCTCTCACCTGGGTGGGCTTACCTTACCTTGACTCATTGGATGAGAGTGATTGAGGGGGTGTCCATAAGACTCATGTACTGTCAGAATAGACATATTATTAAAACACCTATAGTTGATTCTGTGTTGAAGTTTTACCCGTAGAGTTAGGCTGTTAGTTTGCTACCCCTTATCCAGGAGGAGTTTTACGCATGTTAGTCTAGTTGTGACTCCAGTAGAAAGGTAGGTATGTATAGATTTGAACGCAATTCTAATGATGCGAGTGGTTCTATATTTTGAGATATCTCTCCTGGACACACGTCTAGTTTCTTCCCCATGATTACTATGTCGCGGCTAAATAATTCCATCCTGTGTTTTTGATTGACTTTTATAATGTATTTCTTTATGTGTAGGGTGGTTGATAAGATGTATTCATTCTATAAATGCTGCACAAGCCCATATATCTAGCACAATGTTTTCTAGTGAGAAACTTCTTCTTAACATGAGAAATAAGAGACCCCTTACCCCTTACATTTACATAGAGATAAAGATTGAAGAAAGAAAAACATTGGGATGTACATTTGGTTTTAATTCCGCTCTTTTCTCCCCAGAGCCTCTGCCTCCAATGAAACATGTATTGAGTCACTTTGACCCGTATTGTATTTCTGTATGCATATCTGGTCTACCTCACAATTTTAAACAATTTAAACAACTTTATTGCCCAATGTTTAAGCAGCAAACTGTACAATGTTTGCCATACATGATGACTAGACTTATAGTTCTCAGCTCTCAACATGACCAAACCAACACCATAACATAAACCTCAGCTCTCAGTACATGACCAAACACACACCACATCATAGACCTTAGATCTCAGTACATAACATGATCAAACTCACCTGATGTCACAAGGATGCACCTTTAGACCATATTTCTCTCAGTCAAAAAAGTGACTTTCCTGTTCACAAGCTGACGCGACACAACCAGACCAAATAGCATTGGCTAATGACATCACCACATAACCACACATTCCTCCATACATTAATAAGTTAATTCAGCAAAACCCAAAGAATTATTTGTACTCACAGTTTGACACTTTTGTACTTAAAATCACTACTGTGTTCAGCCTTTTCCAGATGGTCCTGAATTTCTAAAGCAATTTAATAATTTTTAATCAATTAAATTTATTTTATATCTATTTCTTTCATCTCCTGGGGTCTATGTGTTGGTTTTTGAAATGCCGCTCTAGCCTAGACTTGTAACCGTCTGGCAACTATGACGTGTCATTACTGCAGTGAGGTATACAGTCGGTATGATCCAACAACAAGAACATGGTAGAACTAATACTCTCGTTCATGCCAATTATGGCATTTCTGAAGAGCTGACTTATGCAGAAAGTTGAACTACTTGGAGACAATAAGCCATCTGAATAAACATGTATTCCCAACTGTCTGTTCTACTTATTACATGTCCATTAAACTCTGATGGACAGTTGACCGTATGTATAAGTATAATCTCACCTCCATCCCTCCTATTGAGGCAATTTTCTACCGTTTAGATATCGTTGTCTGTACACAGACTTACACCCATCCTATTGAGGCAATCTTCTACCATTCTGACATCGTTGTCTGTACACAGACTGACAGCAAGCATGATTCTCATTTCCTTCTCTGACAGGTTACTATGAAATGGAGTATCAAATATCTGTTCTTGTACACCATCCTGGCATTACTCTTCATGTTGGGATTCCAGCACAGCTACAAGGACAGACAGTACAAGGTGATACACATGCGTAGGTTTAAGAAGAATGTTTGGTTTACAGAATACGTCTTCATTTGTATCACTTGCTTATAATTTGAGACTTTAAGTTTTGAGTTGTGTAGTTCACATAAAAAAATCATCTTCAGTGTCCTGTAATTTAGGGTGTGTGTGATAAATCTGCTTTTCCTCATGGGCAGGCTCAAATGTTGTCTGTAGGTCAAAAAACATGGGAAATCACTACAAACCTAGATCTGAATCCCCATGACTGATGATCGGCCAAATAATGAAAGAAAAGCCCAAATTCAGACTTCAAGATTTCTTCTCAAACCTCACCAAGCTTTCATTAAACTGGTAAAGAGACCTTCATATGAGACACAAGGTGATCGGTAAGGGTTATAAAGTTGTGATAATAGGCGGTTTGTTACAATAAAGCGGCTGTTTAGAAGGCATTCCCATACAATCAACTCCCTATATGGCCCTCTGTTTCTGCCCCCTCCCCCTTCACAACCTGTACACTCACATAACCCCTGCCTCCATATCTCACAGTAGAAGAAGGACATGATCTGTGAACATACATGGACAATCAGCACCTGAGCCTGATTTAACCAATACTGCCTGACCTTCAACTCCTGAAATAACTCACACAACAAACTAAAACTTGTTGGCCTTTGTCGATTTATGTCGATTTATGTCAAATGGTCTGGTCCCAATGCACTGTTATCTAGCATAGACTGTGCACTGAGGCAGGCATGTCACATGGTCTGGTACCATGTGTACACACCTATCTCACATGATCTGGTAGCATCTATGTCACATGATTTCGTACCATGTACCCCTATGTCACATGATTTTGTATAATGTACCCCTATGTCACATGGTTTGCTGCCAGTTAGCCTCAAGCAAAATGTTCTGAAACACTTGGCACAGTAGAACTGCAAAGGGCCCCCTGCCACACCATTCTGAAACTTATTTCATTAAATTAGCAATTAATTTGCATAAATCATACTATAATCAATGAAGTGTGGCTTTCAAATAGTATTTGATGTGTTCTACTATGCAATGAGCCCTTGAGTAAACAGGAAATTGCATAAAATATTATATCACATGTTGATGAGCATGACATGTATTCCATGTGCTTAAAAAGTACCAAATCAACTTATTTCACATATAAAACCTGATAAATATATATTTTCCCATGTCATATGACTGGATAGCATGTTTCCTTTTATTTCTCTAGCCACACTATTGCTGAAATGAGCATACTGTGAAGCTATGAAGAATTATAACAGTTGTTTTCTGTTTGTATATTAAGTATCTTACATCACACAGAGATACTCCAATCCCAGCACGGCTCTAACCTTATGTGTCTGTCTATGATTCATTCAGGTAAAACTGGAAGAGACATCACCTGATGAAATAGACCTGAACCAAACAGTGTTTGTGACTGCTGTAGATGCCGCTCACTTTGAGGAGAGTAAAGACAGCATTGCCTCTGTACAGAAGCATCTCCCAGCCTGGCATCAGGTCCTGCTGTATGACTTAGGGCTGACACGGTACCAAGTAGAAGCTGTACGTATCTATCCTATTGTGGTATTACCTCATAATATACCTCTATTTGGTATCATATATATAAACCAAAGATAATGTTTGTTAAATTCATTTTGTCCCAGCTGCTGTGTGTGTAACATGCAGTGTGCAATATGACACAGAGGTTAAAGTTCTACATAAGGGATTGTAATATGGACTGTATCATTGGTGGACACTTATGCTGGTCCAGCAGCCAATGGCTCGTAGTTTTGGAGCTGCACCCATAGTTTTCTATTTGCACTGCTTCAAGCCCCTGTGGCCTATAGTTAATTGCAAAAGGGTTCCTATTTTTTTAATGTAGCCATGAAAATAGATCTTGAATCTAAAACATAGGCAGGTGGCTCTGTTTATAAGCAACCAATGGCTCCCAGATGACCACCTCTGACCAATGTATATCTCAAGTATCATCTGAGAACATGGCAGAGATCTGACCCATTATGTGCAGGGGGGGTGGGTTCACCAAATATAGTTCTTAGAGCTGGTCCATTTGCTGAAGCAACTAACTATAGCAACTAACTTATATTATAGACAGGGGATATAATGAGAAAGATGCCAGATAAATCTCAACTTTAGCACAGGCACTACAAAGTCACATGGAAATGAGGTATAAATAGAATAGGTGTACAGTATCTAAATTATGGCCCACTCATCATAAAGTATCATGGTCATTGCAGAGACTAAGGTGGCGCTTTACTCCTGTACTGCATATAGCTGTAACTCAATGGATGGGCACCAATGACCAACTCATGTTTTATATATAGGGGAAATGGTAATCTTAGTTGCAGAATTTGGACCCCAAATATTTCATTTGAATGTGGAATTAAGGCTATCTCAATATTCTACCATTCAGAATGAAGCTCTAAATGCCCTGGAGGGGGGGGGGCATGGGTGTTCCTGTTATGGTGGTATACTAAGCTAAAGCAGCACGGCGGTTGCACACAAGTGTATTTATTCAACAAGTGTACGCCATGGTAGCCACGGGTCTACTTTATAAGCAGACGAGCTGGCTACCTGGCGTGCATGAGTTGAATAAATACACGAGTATGCAACCGCAGTGCTGTTTTGGATTTATTATACCTAAGAGAACATAGCATACAGAGTCTCTTCATCTTAACTATAGAAGTAGCTGACAGCGTATTTGTGGGATAAAAGTAGCAAAAATCCGAGCTGGCTACCTGGCGTGCACAAGTTGAATAAATACAAACCGAGTGCTGTTTTGGATTTATTATACCTAGCCCTACTTCCTTTTAGCTAATTTGTAGATCTAACACATGACATGGTTAAATGTAGTTTGTACAAACAGATAGAAAGATAGAGAGAATAAGACCGAGAAATAGACATAAACCCGGCAGAAACCCAACCACAACTCGTGAAAGTCACTGGGGAATTTGCAGGCGTTTTGGCTGAGAGTCAGTTGCCTAGAAACGAGTCAGGAATTCACTGTGTAAGCCCCTAAGGTCTGTTTACTAGTTTTGGGTTCAATCAATGAAGAGATAGCCCTTTTACACAAACATCAAGTAGTAAAATCATGGTTAAAAGTTAGTCCAGAAAATGAAAAATGCTATTATCTGACGATGTAAAATAATGCTAGCCCTTAAAACAATTTCATTAAGGACATTTCAAAAATGGTCAAAAGCGACAGTACCCACATTTGATTATAACAAGCTATAGGTCGTGAAATCTGACGTGGGTCAGGGGAGCCACCCCAGGGGGGAGCACGGCACTTTCACTTCGAACTGTCTCTTCATTAAAGTATGCCATGCTCACAACTTGTACGCCACTCTCCCAGCCTGGGAGTGGCGTACAACCACGTTTATGCCACAAATACACAGTCGGCTGCTAATATAGTTATGAGATAGGGACTCTGTATGCTATGTTCTCCTAGGTATAATAAAAGCAGTGTGTCCTCTAGTGCTCATAAGGTACTCACTCCCATCCTCCATTATAGAGAAAACGTCAAAGCCTCAGCAGGGGGACTTAACATCATGATACTGATACAGAAGAGTGATGTGGATGTATTAGAGTTTCAATTTCCTTATTTTAGATAGGTGATACATAGTATGGAAGAAATATGTGTTTTGGTCACTTTAACTGCGAGGAAAAGCCAGTGACTGGGATACCTATTGTCAGCTAGACAGTTAAGAAAGGCTGGAATATACACTAACGTAAACGTATGCTAACATTTATCAATTCTATTTTTCAGGTGAAACATTGGTGCAGAGTGATTTATGTAAAGTTTAATAAAACAAAGTATCCTCCACATGTCTCCACATTGAAGGGTTGTGCGTTTAAAGCTATAATCATTAAGGTAAGGCAACATATAGAGGTTTTTCTATTTCTGTTTAAAAAAACAAATTTAAAAAATATTCTGCTACTAAGGAAATGTACCGATGTATGGCTGCTTTATAGGCCAGTGATCTTTCCTAATCTCAAAAACAGTAATGTATAGAATACCATGCTGGTTATATTTGTTAAAATTGGTTTAGTACATTTGTCAGTGAATATAGCTCACAGGATATCATTATCAATGTGTGATTATAACATTTCCAGGAAGTGCTCCAAACTTACGAGGGGATAGTTTGGTTTGATGCATCTATACGTTTCAGACCAAACCCCCTAGAGAGGGTTGGCCCTGGTCTAAGAAGGAGTGGCATCACCACCGTCATGAAGAACGCCCACTCCACGTTTGCTGTTACCCACAAAGGGATGTACACATACCTGTCTACAAACCTGACCTACCTGCAGCAGAACCAGTTTGGGGCTGGCGTCATATTTCTACTAAGGACTAAAGACATCCTTGAAGGAGTAATCGAACCATGGGTCAATTGTAGTCTTACAAAGGAGTGCATTGCACCTAATGGGTCAAAATTTGGTTGTAGGTTTGAGAAAGACAACCTGAAGACATATGCTAACTGTCACAGATATGACCAGTCAGCTCTTACCATTATACTCTATAACCACTTCAGGGGGAACACATCGCTATTCTACCAGCCCAACACGGTCATGTCCGTCATCAGGCGCCCCACACACATGTTCAACCTACAGATCTGCTGATCAGGAAACTGATCCTAGTATTAGATGTCTGACTGAGAAGTAACTCATACTAGTATTGGGTGTCTGACTGAGAAGTAACTCACACTGGTATTGGGTGTCTGACTGAGACATACTGGTATTGGGTGTCTGACTTAGAAGTAACTCACACTGGTATTGGGTGTCTGACTGAGAAGTAACTCACACTGGTATTGGGTGTCTGACTGAGACATACTGGTATTGGGTGCCTAAGTAACTCATACTGGTATTTGGTGTCTGACTGAGAAGTAACTCATACTGGTATTGGGTGTCTGACTGAGAAGTAACTCACACTGGTATTGGGTGTCTGAGAAGTAACTCATACTGGTATTGGGTGTCTGACTGAGACTCATACTGGTATTGGGTGTCTGACTGAGAAGTAACTCACACTGGTATTGGGAGTCTGACTGAGAAGTAACTCACACTGGTATTGGGTGTCTGAGAAGTAACTCATACTGGTATTGGGTGTCTGACTGAGACTCATACTGGTATTGGGTGTCTGACTGAGAAGTAACTCATACTGGTATTGGAAGTCTGACTGAGAAGTAACTCACACTGGTATTGGGTGTCTGACTGAGAAGTAACTCATACTGGTATTGGAAGTCTGACTGAGAAGTAAACAAGTAAACAGGGAAGGGGGGAGGGGGCTCCAGGTTAGAGCATATCAATATTAAAGAAGATCAGTTGCTGACTCCTGAGCTCATTGCCCTGATTATTGAAAAAAAGGAATTGTGTTTAAAAAAATGAATTCTATACTTGATTGAAAAAAAAAAGAAAGTGCTGTGGCTGGTGTGAAAACGGCAAGCATTTGTTGTGAATCAGATAACTATGAACACTTATGAAATTCTGGAATGTTATATCATGTTAGAGGACAGGTATTGTTTCTATGTGCAATGTTCTTCTGTTCACAGTAGCTGCTTGTGACGGATAATTCATTTTAAGATTGTCCTCAGTAACTTGAATACATCAATTAAAACTTACATATCCAACCATGTACACATGATGTCCAGGAAACAAATAAAACAGTGAATTTTCTCATTTTTGTGTAAAATGCACCATTTTTAGGAGCTATGCAAAACTGCCCTCGGTAATAACACCAAAAATACATTTTACTCATAAAAACTGAAAATTCTACCTTATTTCCATCCAATGTGTGTGCCGTCCAAGGGGACCGGCAGACGAGGACAGGTGTGGGCGACCCTGTATTCCATCCAATAATGATGTTCTAAGGAAACATGAAAATGTCAAATAATTGAATGAATAAGGTGGAGACATTAGAGACGGTCATAATGATGTATACTATTTATAGGTTTGATTTATTTCTACTGAATTTCACAGGCTCAAAAGTTCAGTAGATCTTCCCTACAGCTACCCCTTAACCTCATGCCATACAGGTATTAGAGTGCTACTATGATGACTTTGTTTTTGTATCTGGTCGCATAATCTCAGGAAAGTCGGAAAAATAAAGGAAATCTATTTTATATGACATAGTGCAGATGCTCTTAAATCATAGTAAAAGATACCCAGGACTCAGCTCCCACATGGTTAGTACATGTAGAGATAGTTTGAAGATGTTGTGTGGAGTTTGCTAGTGATGGGAGAACTTTATGTATAATTTTATGAGTGAATTGATCGGGCTACATCTTTTTTGAGGATATTCATTTTTAGTATGCCTTAAGATACATGTTTTACTAGGCTAAATTAGGAGTTGCCCTGATGTATTTAACACCAAAAAATCAATATCTTTGTATTTCCATCTCAGAATCAATAGAAATGATGAGGATTGACTCAGTTAGAGATGTTTCGAAAAGTGTTTCAAGGAGCCAATATATATACCTTTCAGTATAATCAACTTGTTTAACTATATTAAGAACTTTCCGGTTTGACCTTCCTGAGTTTGTGCCATCAGGGAGAATCATTATTTTTCACCCCTCAATTGCCACTTTTTCAGCTTCAGAGAGCATGTGCACCCATTTTAACTATCATATTGTTATCTCATTGGGCACAGGTTGGGCCTTCGAAAAAAATGAGTGTGCATGTTGAGTGAATATTTCCTCAGATGTTGGCATCCAAATTTAGGATACTGCCTTTATTTCGTCTTTTTGAGTTTTCTCCTTTTCAAAATTCTAAGTGAACAAATGTATTGTTAGAGTACCCCCAAACATATTCATACTAGGGCATAGGATGCTGGTTGGTATTTGAGGTCTATAACATTTTTTATAACCCTAGGCTACCTCAAGCTCTCAAAATAACACTTCTCTACATTATATAGGTTAAAATACTTTGTACACATCTCCTACCTACTAACCAACCAAGGTGTGCAACCCTGCACAATAGCTGTACGAAGCTGCTTAGATTAGACAGAGATGACAGCTTTGTTGTGGCATGGTGACGGTCAGAGCTGTGTGGGCTGGTTGGGTGCGGGATATGCTGCACAAGCTACATCCAGGGCATCTGCAAAGTGACAAAAACAACAAACTAGCTATTGTTGATGCAATTTCTCAGATTTGATGTGGAAAGAGATTGGTGCTCTAGCCCAGAATGGAAAACCCTAGTTATCATATTGACCAGCTGGCAAAGATGCGATTCTATTGCTCCTGTGTTAGAGTTGCTACAAATCAATATGCCAGTGCAAGAACAACACGACCGTCAGGATTAATTTTTAATCCATGAAAGCTTGATTTGGCATCTTGTTTTATTCCTACAACTTCCAAGACATGCCTGCTGATGGATAATGTAAGTGTTTTAGTCTTATTTTCTTCAAAATTGTTCATAGACTGACCACCTGACCCCTATGTTTGTTCTACTTCGTTGTCCTGAATGATAACAAGATAACACTTTACATGCCAACATGTAACAATAGAAGGTTCATCATTACATCCACACTCGTCCACATTACAACCAGGTCCTGTCGTGGAAGGCACATATCCTGCACCAGTTAAAACTAGACAGACCAACCTGTTATAAGGCCACCTCTTATCAACTTTGTGGATATTTTTAAGGTGAAAAAAGGTACGGGAAGGCGGAAGGTGCGCAATGTCATGGTTACCCTATTCATGTTTTTTGGTTTGCATTAAGGTGGATCGCTACCTCTTGAATATGGACACACTGCGCAGGTATCTGCGCATATGGCTTATATGTATCATAATAAGCTAATATTACATGATCTGATACATAAACATGCTGACTAAGCCATGTTAGAAGATTGGGAGATTTCGAGCAAAATTGAGCGTTTTATTGGACTTTGAATATTTGATATATTTGTAGCCAATGATATTTGCTATTTTTATCAAAAGTTTGAATATTGAAAATATTTACCAATAAATAATTATCTAGAATGATATAGATCTCATTAAGTTACTTAAAATAAACAAGGATATAAATTATAGCAATTTTCTACCCTGATTCTAGCCATTTTACGCTTTATTTTTAGCTTTAAATATAAAATTTAGACCGATTTTGCTATATTTTTTAAGTTCAAAGGCAAAAAAAACTAAAAATATGCATAGGACCCCCTATCGAAATCACTTTCATATGTTAGCAAATGATCTGAACTATTTTCTTAGAGAGTTAAAAAAAATTCTGTTAATTTTGAATACTATTCTTAGCCAATAAGGCTACAAAATAATAGCAATTTATTCCTATTCTCTCCTGAAACATCATATTTTTACCCAGAATGCCATAGCATACAACTGTAAACTATTTTTGCAGTAAAGTGAAACATATAGGCGTTTCACATGTGAAGTTTTACATATCTGTGCATAATGGTTGATATTCAAAAAAATTATTAAAGTTTTCACAATTTTTTCTCATTTTTAGAGAAAAATGAAGATAATTTAATTTTTCACAATTCTGTATCTAAAAAATTAGGTCGGGACCCCTCATTTTTCTTTTCATTTTCGGATTCTATATGATTCATGCTACCCTTAGAAAAAAAATAGAGACATTCTGTTAACTTTGATCAAAGGGTAGCGACCCACCTTAACAGCATCATGGGGCACTGTGATGTCACAGGGTAGATTGTGGCAATGAAAGAAATATAATGGGTGCAGCCATAAAGCTGAGGATGTGACATCATAGCTTGCCTGGTAATGGAATTGATGAAAATAGCCGAGAGAAGAAAGTTTTTAAAGTTGGGGCATTATAACTATAACCTAGACCTACAAATCCAGTGCAGAATACACTCAGACAGCAAGGCATGATGTTACAAGGCCAATTGTATCAATGAAAATTAGTGTTCATTTTAAAGCCACCTGAAACTGTTCCCTGGTGTTGTATCCTGGTAGGGGACATATCGGCCTAGCTACAACATCATCCAGCATGGCATATAATGATAATGGAGACTAGAAGACTACAGAAGGACAAGCCTCCAATATTGAGTAAAACTTTACCTTTGTGACTAAACAAGAGATGCAGAAGGAGAAGGTCAAAGGTGATCAAATGTATTCAAAGGACTGGAGTAAGCCTGCTGATCTCCTTGTCCCTTCCCACCACATGACATCTGTAGGCTTATTTAGGCGTATATATATATATATATATATATATATATATATATATATATATATAGGCCCTAGCCTACTGATCCCTAACCCAGTTCCATAGACTCTATCTATAGGCCCCTAACTAGATCCAACAGTAGGACTTTTCATTTATTACCACCAAATGGACATTATGGTAATGAAAAAGAGGCCTATACTATTAGTGCAAGGGGGCACTAGGCTTAATCCTCCCATTGCCTTTCCATTCATCACCATAAGTAGCCTATAATTGACTTAGGCCCCTAGAGGGAGGTTTATGATACAATAGAAATAGGCCCAGAGGACTGAACATGTTAAAATACCAAATCATTATGTTGGCATTTACTATTAATGAGTTCAAGAAGAAGGGCTTTGACCGTTGTATTCTTGAATGAAAATGTTAATGTAATTTGATAATGATTGAATGTAGTTTTAATAGTTATCCAAAGTTAATTGAATTATCCATGAATGGGCCCGAAATAACTTTATTTCCATATAGAGGCAGCTCAGTCCATGGAAATCTGAAGTTTAAATATAATTTGTGTTAGCGTACTGGTAGGTGATGTATCCTGTATGTGTAGAAAGGTGTAGGAAGGTGAATTCGTGAAGGAAGAAAGCAAAGACGTTCTTAGATTGGAATTTCGGAAGTCCAGTCCCCCTTTGCTGGTACCCGTTTTTATTCTCAGCCAATGTTACCCGGTCTGTCTTTGGTGCCACAGCAGTTGGCCTATTAATAATTTATTTCTCATGATGTACCAGTAAGATAAGTTCAATTTAGGACCGTATGTTGTCACTTGCAGAAAAATGTAAGTTACGTTTTAAGTTTAACTTAAGTTTTAAGTTTGAAGGGTTTTTATCTTAATCATGAGACATCTTACTTCAACAATTTTGGATAGTGAGTCCTACAAAAGTGCATGCCAATAAATGTACTTTAGATGAAATAGAAATTCATGTCCAAAGCAAATTCATAATAACTAGTGTGTATCAAATTAATCACATAGGCCAGTAAGCTATCCAGTATAACATTTATTCATGACTGTGGGTCAGAAACACTTTGGAACCTTTGTGGCTTTGACCAGAAACCTGACAATGTGATCAAAGCCACTTTTTTCTTGTTTGATATTCATGATTCATGCCATTCATAATTATTCCCATTAAACTTTAAGGAAATCTAGATTTTAAACAATAGTCTAAACACATAGAAATGACAACATAGAGTTTGGTGTGTAACATATACAGACATTGCTCAATTTGCGTTTAAAACTGATTACAGAGTTCTTGAGAATAGATCTGATGGATGTTACACCAAAAAACTGATTTAGGTCCAGAAACGTTAATATCAACAAACTGAAAGTTATTACTTGATATCATCTTAAAGGAGTGTCTTGTCTAATATCATGCATGTTCAATATATAATTTTCACCCATTAATAATTCAACTGCTCTTACAGACATTGCTATTCATTCAGGGCTTCTTTCATTTACATTACTTGGCTCACTGCAAAGACCACACTTACTAATTTAATCTGTTGTCCCTTTTCATCCCTCATCCATAATACATACAACATTATTACTTCCATAAAGCACACTATTCATGCTGTTACAAGCCTATTGATATTCTGTATTGTACACATGGCATCTTATTACTTAACTCACTAAAATATCATGCTTATTAGAAACAGTATGATATACTGGCTATAGACCTATATGAGTATTTATGTATATATTTATATTTTGGACTGATGTAGCCCATCCCTTTGATGGTGACATGAATCTATCACATACCATGTATAACTAGACTTATGTCTAGATATACTCCCCACCTTACGGTGTCTCCCTTATTGTACATTTTTCGTACAAACGACAAGGCTGGGTAGAAAGCAAAAAAAGGAAGTAGTTGGTCCCAGGATGAATAAAGAAAAAATCACATTTCTGCTCAGTGCAACCTCTTTATATTGTAACATAGAATGCCCCTAAATAATATGACAAATGTAACGTCCGTCAGATCTATTGTGTTTCAACCTAATTTTGATAGGAGACATAGTGGGGTCAGTATTAACAGAGTTCAATGATAAAAGGAGTGAATTTAAGCAAAATAGAGTAAAGTAAAGGGATAGTTATGAAAAGTTCCCCAATTTTGATTATTTCCAAAAGTTTGCCAACACATTACAAAGAAAAATTTCTTCTCTGGGTTTTGGAAATTTTTAATACATATTCTTATATATAACACCTACCCACCAATGCAATTTTAGAATGACTGTGTCGTTTTTAAGTAAATTCTTTATGTTAGCAAAATAGGTTTGACTAATGTTTGGTTGATGACCCCCAGGGAGTTTCAGAAGGTGTTTGTCAGCAATCACCATGAGGAACTTATTGCCCGTATGCGCCAGTTATGTTTGCCGGATATTTATGCTGATTCGCTATTTGCCCTTCTAGGTGACAGAAGTCAAAGAGTCATTTGTAATGACGCCATATCTAGCCTGTTGATGTTGTATTTTACACTGCCAACAAAGGTATTTGACGATGTTTATATGCAAGTATAGTTACTCGACAGTAGTTACCGGTACTCATGTATTCTAATATTTGACATTTCATTGGCATAAAGGGTTAATTCATGTATTTCAATTTATGACATTATATTTGTATAAAGGGTTTAATTAATTTATATTATAGGGGAGATATGGTTCTTAACTTCTACGGGGGTTAATCACTGTATACTATACCTCATGAAAGGGAGAGATCTCTACGTAGGTGGCACGAGTTGCCCATACCTACCAAACTTGTATTTAAGTGTTAAGCTATTGGTGTGTGGGATGTCAATGGGTACCCTTGTATATCATGGTGGGTAGGCACATGGTAAGGGGTAGTAAAAATGATTTCTCGTTAGTTCATATTAATATTAGGAGTTTAAAAGCAAAGATTGAAACTTTACGTATACACATGATTGATAAAAAAGAGGCTGTGTTGGGTATCTCTGAAAGCTGGTTACATGAAGGCATTGTAAATAGCATGGTTAATCTGGATGGATATACGTTGGAACGCTGGGATAGAAACTGGGGTGATGATAAGAAATGTGGTGGTGTAGCTATTTATATTAGAAATGATTTGTCTTATTCAACCACTAGTTATAAGAGTAGTATAGTATGTATCGGAACGGGACTATAGTTAAGTACTGTTTATTACTCAATCGACATGCAGCCAATCAGAGGCCTCCATTTGGTCACGTGACCCGTTGCCATGGTAACGTGACCTACTTAGGGCTCTCAGCCAATCAGAAGCCAGCATTCTGGGTGACCTACTGACCTACTTAGAAGCTCTCAGCCAATGAGAGGCTGGCATTCTGGTAACTATGGTAACGTGACCTACTTACGTCACGTGACCTACTTAGGCTCAGCCAATCAGAAGCCGGCATTCTGGTAACTAGGGTAACGTGACCTACTTAGGGTTTGTTTGTAAACAACACCACGTGGCTCTCTTGTTTGTAAACAACACCACGTGACACGTGCCTGTTTGTAAACAAACAACGTATATATAGAAAAAAACACAACAAGTTCCATCTTATGTTAAAATTATATTTTCGAATAAAAAAGCACATCTGTAACTACGCGCGTTCTCATTCAAACACTATAACACTATCATACCGTAGCAGCAGCAGGTAGGACCGGAAGAAAAGCAAGCGCACGAGCAGAAGCGACGACACCATTTGCACCATCCGGCCGTCGCGTTGGTAGCCCTACTACCCGTCGCGCGTTCCACTGGAGCGGCTTTAAGAGTGACAAATGACGATTCTTTGTCGACGCGACTGCTAACATCAGCATCGGCAGCAGCATCGGCAGCATCGGCAGCAGCATCGGCAGCAGCGGCAGCAGCCTCGGCAGCAGCGGTAGCAGCAGTAGCAGCAGCGGCAGCAGCAGTAGCGTGAGCATTAGCAACAACAGCAGCAGCGACAGTAGCAAGGGCGGCAGAGCGGGCACTAGTAGCGTTATCAGCGGCGTCATCGGCAGCCGCAACAGCATCAGCAGCAGCAGCGTCGGCATCGGTGGCATGAGTAGCTGCATCGGCGGCAGCAACAGCAGCAGTCACAGCCGCAGCGGCAACAACAACAACGTCATCACGACCCGCGTCACTAACAGCCGCAGTAAATGCAGCAGTAGCACGCTGAGCAGCACTAGCAGCAGCAGTAGCAGAGGCTACAGCATCAGCTTCACATTCGCGCGCCGCTTCGTCATTCCGCTTCATGTCACGGTAGCAACTTTCCATCACGAGGATCTGCAAATTGAGGCGCGGTGCTGGTGGTGGTAGTAGTAGTAGTAGTAGTAGTAGTAGTAGTAGTAGTAGTAGTAGTAGTAGCGTGAACGATGATGACGATGCTGAATGTGGTTTCACTCCCCTTATATACCCTTACGCCCCGCCTTTTTTCAAGCCACCGGCCAGCTGCCCCTTCACGGCAGGTCTTTAGATCAGCCTTAAGTCGCTTACTACGTGGCTCATCATCCCTCTAATCGCATTTTCCAGCCGCCAGCCGGCTGTCTGCTGATGACAGGCGAGGGTGATTTGTTTTTTTCTTTAGATATAAGCCGCTTACCACACGCGCACCCTCTAGTCACAGACAGAGTGACAGAAAGGGAGGGGGTCGCTTTGTTCACGCTACCTGTAGTTGTTTTTCTATACACACGCTGAGCCCATGACCCGTTAATCCTTTATACAGGTAACACGCGTTCAACTAATTACCCTATTGTATGACAGTCGGTACACGGATTTAATTTTAAACCGCCTTCCCATCTGGGATCCATGTCTGGCGGGGTGGAAGGATCCAGCTGAAAAGTGTGATTAGGGCTTTTGTTTCTCTTATGCTAGCAGCAGGTCAGCATGCGACAGCTGAAAATGTCAGACTCGCCGCTCCTATAAAAGACTGAGATGCGTCTCTCTTTCCACACACCCTTCTACCATCGCCGCCGACACCGCCACCGCCGGCCGGCCAGCCGACCGCCGCCACCGCCTGCAGTCACCGCCATCACGCCAGCAGGGAATTTCGAGCTGAGTCTGCTTATTGCTTATTTTTTTTCTTTGAGCTTTTTGTTTTCTTAAATTTGTATTTTCACTCAGGCTTTTTTGTTTCGGAGGAAAGAAATATGGCGCTGCAGAGGGCGCGAGTTTCTAAAAGACGGTCGCGCGAACAAAGCGCTCTCCTCAACTGCCCGGCTATTTTTTTATCTCAAAGGAGAGAGCGTCACGTAGTTGAGGTTCACGCTTCTCTTGAGGCGTACCGAATTCTCGAGAAATGCAAAGCTGAGCGCCATCGTCGTTATACAAGAGCGGAAAAGGAAAACGTAGCGACATGGCCGAGAGCCGTCTTCTCAGAACAGCATTTACTCTACTATTGCATAACAGCTACTCTCAGCGCCCCCACTCGTTGGGCGTTTCATGAAAAGAAAGAGCGCCGCTACTCTCCTCACCCTGCCTCCTCTTATAAAGTGAGAATAAGTGCTATGAAACGATTCGACAAGCCGATCGGTTTCTTGGGAGCGACTGCAGCTCCCACTCGGTGGGCGCGCGTTGTGGCCGACGTGAACACGGTCTCTAAACGTTTCGACGTCGTCACTTGTTATCCCGCATATTGCAACGCAGCCGAATTGAAGAAGATAGGGACGCACTATTTTAAACCATACGCTCCAATATGTATTTGTCACCGCCGCGCTCACACGCCTTATTGCTTTTTCGAGACGATCGTGTCACAACACAGAAATAGAAAAAAAAAACGGCAAAGCGACGAGCTTTGCCTAAATGATCAAAAAAAAAAAAAAAAAAAAAAAAAAAAAAAACTAATCTCCTCCTCCTCCTCCTCCTCCTCCTCTTCCTCCTCCTCTTCTTCTTTTTTTAAAAAAAAATAAATATTTGTATCAGACTCCTCTGGAGTCTGATACAAACATTTATGACTATTGAGTGAAAATAGAATTTTATCGCAAAAAAAAAGTCACTTCTGCCGCCGCTACTGTGACACCGGCCGGAATCAATAAAAAGGTCGGCGGACTTTTCTCCACAACCATTCACCACCGACCGTTCGAGTGAGAAACACAGCAGACAGTCAGACACACAACCGCTCTCTGACGCGTCCTGAAAAAAAAACAAAAAAAAATGTCCAGTAGTAAAAGCAAACTCTTCACAGAAATTCATTTCGACGCTCGACTACAAGGACCCTTTAGTTGTATCATTAGCGGTCCGTCGGGTTGTGGAAAATCGCGCTTGGTGGATCAATTTCTGAGCGACGTGAACAATTTGGTCACGCCGCCGGTGGAAAAGACTTTTTACCATTACGGCGAGTGGCAACCTCTGTTTGAAAAAATGGCAAATCGGTACGGTGTGGAATTCAGAGAAGGTCTTCCTAGCAAAGAGTCTATAGCGGGAGACGTGGAAGTAGCAGAAGACGCTGTACGACCCCACACTCTACTGATATTGGACGATCTGATGAGCAGTTCCAATCAGCAAGTGGTAGCCGACATCTTTACTAAATACTCGCATCACTGGAACGTGAGCGTCATATACATCACTCAGAACCTCTTCCAGAAATCACCCGACTTTCGAACTATGAGTCTGAACGCTCACTACATGATCGTTTTCAAGAACCCGCGCGACATGGGGCAAATAGCTAGTCTGTCTCGCCAGGTGTTTCCGTCCAACGCGGCGGCCCTCTCTAGTATATTTACCCATGAACTCAAGCGACCTCACTCATACCTCCTCCTGGACTTCAAGCAGTCAACACCTGACGATCTGAGAATACGCTCCTCTTTGACGGCCATACACTCTCAGCTAGTGTTCGTACCGCTAGACAAAAAAAAGAACAACAGAAAGCAGTAGCAAAAAAAAAATGTCTTCTCATCTACTCGAAAGACACTTTGGTACTCTCAAGCACTTAGCTAAGTGCTCGCCAAAGGACTGCTCGCATCTAATAGACTCTGGAAGCGACGAGCTGATCGCAGCGTTGAGTGAGATCTGTCACAATTTACTGGTAGGGAACATCCCGCTCAGCGACAAACAACTGGACAAGCTTCGAGAATCGGCTGACGTGTTGAGGGAGGTCGGCAAAAAATCTACGCCCATCAAAAAAAAGAGACGCGTCTTGGTACAAGAGGGAGGTTTCCTCATTCCGGCTCTCATAGGGATGGCCTTACCGCTTATAAAGAGCATTCTCCGTATATGAGACACGTCATTCGACACCTACTCGCCGACAGCACCACCACCACCACCACCACCACCACTACCGCCACCACCAGCGTCATTGCCACCGGCGTCCCCATGACGGACTCAGAGCAGCAACAACACTACAAACGTTTAGCGCTCGTGGATCCTGAGACGCTCTACAAATCATCACGAGCAGGTCTACTTCATCATGTGCCCGCTGCTGCTGCTACTACTAGCGCTGCTACTACTGCAGTCGCTGCTGCTAGTACTTCTACTGCTCCAAACCTTCCTCCTCTTCCTGATGAGCGCACTGAAAAGAACGAGAGTTCCGCTCCTGCCACCGCCGCCCGCCTACCCGCCGACATGGCCTATTACCACAAGCAGGCAGAGCAGTCCCTTCATCCCGACGCGGCCTTGCACCAGGTGCTACAGTTTATCTACAGGGACTTGGATTTAGTGTTGAACGACCCCACTTTGGAATCGCGCGAGAAAATGTTGAAATACCGAAGGTTGTTGAATAGATTGCAATTTTTTCTCGCGAATCCCCACAACAGCAACATCTCTTCGTCCTACTCTTCTTCGCCCCCGGCTCACCTCCGTCAGTCTGCTGAAGAGGCCAGCGCGTCCCTACTCGAGCGGTTGGCGAACCAAGTTCCCAAGAGGAGTCGCCGCCGGACCGTGGAGCTGTACAAACAATTGGAGAAATCCGGAGTGATCAAGTGGAACGAGGACGGGGCAGTGCGCGAGATGTCGGGTCGGAGAATACCACCTGAGCAGCGCATCAACATAGTGGACTTACTGAACGACGCCGCCAGGTTCAGGAAGACGGCGCCCAGACCGGCGGGCTACTCGCCGTTCACGAAAGCGCTGCGCGAAGCGGTTCCCACCACAGACGCCTTGATCGGAAACCATCTGTATAAAGCGAGCGGACCTGGCCAAAGTTTGGACACACGGCTTGCTGACAGAGGTCGGAAACGACCGAGCTTCGAATCGGAAGAAGGAGAAGCAGCAGCAGCAGCAGCAGCAGTAGCAGCAGCAGACTCTTCTCTGCAGGTGGTGGACGATCAATCCTCTGACGACGAGGAGGACGACCGTGAACTTTTCCAAACTCCGACTTCCTATAGGAGCGCGCCGCGTAGTAAGAAAAGGAAAGCGCGCAACCGCCTAGCGGCGAGCTCGTCTTTCACGCCCTCAAGAGACCCGCGATGGGCAAACCAGTGAAGAGACTGACCAAGAAGGAAAAAGAAAAGAAGCGCGTAGTAGCTAGATATACCGACGTCAAAGCGCCCTCCAGTTTCACTAGCGTGACTAAACTCCAGAAACAGCATTTTCGCCACCTGAACCCGGCCGTCATCCGAGACGCTTTAGTGTCGCTGGACGCCTACACTAAACATAAACCCATTCGGAGAAAATTCGCAAGGAACAAGACTATAACCGGCGCAATCGATCAGCAGTGGCAGATAGATCTGATGGACATGCAAGCTTTGGCGTCTCACAACGACCGCTTCCGGTACGTGGTGACGGCGATCGACGTTTTCTCTAGGTACGCGTGGGCCGTTCCCATTAAATCCAAGAGCGGCGCTGATGTCACCGAGGCCTTCCGAGAGATGACAGGCCCTGGCGAGAGACGACCGCGCACTGTTCAGACAGACAAGGGGAAAGAGTTTTTGAACAAGATCTTTCAAGATCACTTGAAGAGCGAGGGCATAGAGTTCTTCACTGGCGAGAACGACGACATCAAAGCTAGTCTAGTGGAGCGCTTGAACCGCAGTCTGAAGGAGAAGCTGTGGCGTTATTTCACACACAAGCGCACGTATCGCTACGTAGACGTGCTGCACCATGTAGTGTCTTCTTACAATCGCACTCACCACAAGACGTTGAAAATGGCGCCGGCTCAAGTCAGCTCGGAAAACAGCGAAACAGTTTTCTACCGACAAGATCTCCCAACTAACAAACAAATCGACGAAATATGGAAAAAGAAGAAAAAAACAAAGACGTCCGCCGTCGACGTCATCGCTCCGGGTGACAGAGTGAGGATGTTGAGAACCAAAGGCGCCTTCGACAAAGGGTACGAGGGAAACTGGCGCGAGGAAGTGGTGGACGTTGCTAACACGTTGGGAAGCAGAGGGTTCGAGCTGAAAGACGACAAGGGCGAGGAGATAAAAGGCGTCTTCTACCCGGAAGAGGTTCAGAAGGTGTACAAGAGTCGTTACGACAAGAACTACCTGATAGACGAGGTGTTGCGCCGCAAGACCGTCGACGGTAAAGAGTTAGCTTTCGTACGTTGGTTAGGTTACGACGACAAGTTCAACGAGTGGATCCCCGTCAAAAAAATAACGTAACAAAATGAACATCACTCTACCTAGCAACAGCTCTATGGAGTATTATCCTGACAACAGCTTGACGTCTTTCCGAACTCACTTCGACTCGCCGCTCCTTCTGCCCGAAGCGTACGAAGCGGCTCTGACTGAGATCATCCTCCCTACAGAATGGACTAACGTGCACGACGACGACTTGATCATCGTTGTTCCTCTGCGCACCAAAGGTTCGCTAGAGGAGGCGATCCAGGTTTTAAAAGAAACTAATTTCTCCGAAGGAAAAAAACCACAGGTAGACTGGAAGAGAATGAAAAACGCGAACGGTCTGAGCAAGCTAACGTTCAGCTCAAAATTCCCGCTGAACTGGAAGGAAGCGAGCTATGTAACGGTGGAAGAGATATCAGACACGTCGGAAGAGCAGCAATTGAAACCGGAAACAAAAAGGTTCAAGAGAGAGGTCGACTTGAGACAGACGAATGCCGTATACAAGCAGTTCTTGTCCCCGGCGGTGAAGAAGAAGACGATCAGCCATCAAGCAAGACAGATGATCGAAAAGATGGAGAAGGACATGGGAGTGCGCAGTTTCATGCCAAACATATTCGAGATACCTCCTATTTTCACCGGAAGCAACCACACCCTAATCGAGCGCTTGAGTGAGACGTTGCGAGATGACAGACTAGAGGGCGACAGCTTCTTGCTCAAACCGATGCGGATCTTATCGTACGACGCCAAGACGAAACGCGTCACCATCAAACCGCCGAGACACTGTGCTGTCCTGCTGAGTCAGCATCTCGCATGCGTTCTAGGCTTCGGAGAGAAGACGTGTTTCGCGTCGCCGACTACCGGCGCCTACTCGATGGATGTTTACGGGGACGTGCACTCTGTGTACATATACACCGACATGATCCAGGAGAGACGTGTGGGCGACATGCAAGTGCCGCTGTTGCGCTGCGTGGCGGTGGACAGAGGCGGAAAGCGTCGAGGTGGCGTGCAAGCTATCAGTTTTCCCCATTTGGATTATTTCCCCTTGAAATCCAAGAGGTTTACCGAGGTCGGCATCTATTTAAGAGACCGATCCGGTCATTCCATCCCATTCGGTAGAGGCGAGGTGACCGTGACACTTCATCTGAGACCTATTGAGCGCTGAAAGAGAGAAAAATGATGCGTCAACGCGTTCCGTACTTTCCACCCAGGCGCACCGACTTCGGCAGAGGGTACAGCGATTACTACAACGCGCAGCTGGGCAACGGCGTGACCGTGTACAGCGGGCGCTCTTTCCAGAGCGGGCACGGTTTGGGCGGCGCTCTGTTAGGTCTGATGCGCTCGGCTACTCCGCTATTGAAGTCGGTGGGAAAAACGCTGCTCCGCGCCGGTGTGGGCGTAGCTAAAGATGTGCTGGCGGGTCGGACTTTAAAGAGCAGCGTGAAAGACCGAGGCGCAGGCGCTCTGAAGAGACTGGCGAGTACGGCGTTCTCGGGAGGAAAGACGTCTGTCGCGTCTAAGAAAGGGTCGAAACGTCGTCGTGGGCATTCCCCTCAGACGGGCGGTGGCTCTTGCAAGAGACGTAGAGGGGATGTATTCGACCGGTAAGCGCCTAGGCGTTCAGGTATAAATAAAAAGACTGGAGGGGGCCGGCGTCAGTCTGTCGGCCGCGTGAAGAGAGAACACAATGGCTTACGTACACGAGAGCAGTAACGAGTGCGCGCTCTCTGAGCTCGACCTGCACACCGTAGCGCCGACTCAGACTACTATCTTAAAGTCGTCTTTCCTGGGGATAGAAACAAAAAACTCTTTAGAGGATGGAGGTAACATAAATTTCACCATCAACAAGTCGCAAGAGTACACAGACCTGAACGAGAATTACCTTCATCTGGAATGTCAAGTGCTAAAGGACGGAGCGGCGATCGAGGCCACCGACGCGGTAGCTCCGGTGAACAACTTGGCTCACTCGCTCTTCAAAGACGTCCAAGTCTCCATCGGCGGTTTCAAAGTGTCTGGCAACACCGAGACCTACCCTTACCGAGCTTACTTGGAAGGGTTACTCAACTACAACAAAGACGTGAAGGACGGCGTCATGAGCGCCCAGGGGTGGCATGAAGATACGCCCGGTCAGTTTGACACATTGACTGACGCGAATGCGGGGTACAAAGCGCGCAAGAAGCTAATCTCCAACAAGCGCTTTTCGCTGATGGCGCGACTGCACTTTGACCTGGCTCATCAACCGAAGCTCATCGTTGGAGAGACAGAAATCAATCTCACTCTGAAACAAGCGGCGCCCTCTTTCTATCTGATGTGCGCCGCTGACGGAGGCTACAGCTTGAAGATCTACAAAGCAAAGCTCTACGTGCGACGCGTGCTGGTGGCGGACGCTGTAGCGGAAACGCACGAGAGAGCGGTGATAGAACACGGGCCCTTCGACTACCCGGTGAACAGAGTGGAGGTGACGACCTACGCCATCCCTCAAGGTAACAGAGATCACAGCTACACGCACTCCAACACAGGCCAGCTTCCCAAGTCGATGATGATTTGCTTCCTTGACCACGACGCCTTCAACGGTAGCTACACCAAGAACCCGTTCGAGATGAAGCATTACGACATCAGCTCGCTTCAAGTGATAGTGAACGATCAGAAAGTGCCGAACGACGCCTACGTGCCCGACTTTAAGACCAAAGCGGCCGTGAGAGAGTACTTGGCGCTACACACGGAAACGGGGATGTACGAGGGCGCGCGCTCCTGCGGTATTTCATACGAACAATTCCTGAACGGTTACACGGTGTTCCCCCTCGACTTAACCCCAGACAGATCGCACGACGGGTGTCGCGTGAACCTTATAAGAGCGGGTCAGCTGAGGGTGGAAGTCAGTTTCCGCTCGGCGCTACAAGCGACAACAACGGTGCTACTCTACTTGGTGTACGACAACGTCGTCGAGCTGACCCGAGATCGACACCCCGTCACCGACTACCACATGAACTGAAGACAAGACGGCGGTACTTGGCGTATCGTATGAACACGCTTGAAATAAGCAGAGTGTTGAAGGAAAACGTTCACACAAAACATCGTTTCCTGGGCGTTTTCTCTTGTGACACTATTCCGAAGCACCCTATCAAAGACACTTGTTTCGTGAGCAACACAGATCCGCAACATTTACCAGGTCAGCATTGGGTGGCGTTTTACGTGTCGAGCACGGGTGAAGTGTACTACTTTGATTCCTTCGGCTTACCGCCGCTGAGTGCGGAGTTCTTGTCTTTCGTGGAACGCTCTGCTCCGTTCAAGTGGCAAAGAAACCGCATTCAACTACAAGACACTTCTGCTGACACCTGTGGACCTCATTGCGTTCATTTCCTAATTGAAGCATGTCGAACAAGAAACCCCAAGAAGTGCGTCATGCGCATGAGCAAAATCCCAAAGCTGAGCGACCGGGTCGTGAGTCAGAAGCTATCGATGATGCTGTTGTGACGGGTTGTTGCGATGGCGGCCGTTTCATGGAGGCAAAGATTCTCTGCCTTGCCGAAATGGTGTTGGATTTATCCAAAGTCGTGCAATGTCTATTGGAGAAAAGTCGTCCGGGGTGTGGTGGTGCGAGTGACGGCGGCGTGAGACTTTGCGGCCTGTTGAGTTGCTGCAAATCGAAGAAGCGAGCTAAAAAAGCATAAACTTGTGTGTTTTTTCTGATTGAAAATGAAAAAATAAAGAATAAAATGAAAAGAAAAGAAATTATCTTGTTGTGTTTTTATTTCTATATATAAGTTACATAACTTTTTTTTTGTTTGTTTGTTTACAAACAGTCACGTGTCACGTGGTGTTGTTTACAAACAAGAAAGCCACGTGGTGTTGTTTACAAACAAACCCTAAGTAGGTCACGTTACCCTAGTTACCAGAATGCCGGCTTCTGATTGGCTGAGCCTAAGTAGGTCACGTGACGTAATTAGGTCACGTTACCATGGTTACCAGAATGCCGGCCTCTGATTGGCTGAGAGCTTCTAAGTAGGTCAGAAGGTCACCCAGAATGCTGGCTTCTGATTGGCTGAGAGCCCTAAGTAGGTCACGTTACCATGGCAACGGGTCACGTGACCAAATGGAGGCCTCTGATTGGCTGCATGTCGATTGAGTAATAAACAGTACTTAACTATAGTCCCGTTCCGATACATACTATACTACTTATAAGCATTTAAATAGAAGTTCTAATAATATGGAAATTCAATGGGTTGAAATAATTTGAAATGGTAAACAGAATATAGTGGTAGCTAATGTTTATCTTCCTCCAGATGGTGATAAAGCCGGATTTATTGAGGAATTTAATACGCTGGTTAATTTGGCTCATCTTAGACGTAAGGATTAAATGATCATGGGAGATATTAATATTGACTACTTGAATGTGCATAAGATTTCTACGAGACTTATGAAAATCTGTATTAACATTCTAGGTTTATCGCAGATAATTAACAAGCCCACTAGGTCTAATGAAGTCTCAGCTACATGTCTTGACTGGGTTATAACGAATACATCCAAAATGTACGAGCACATAATAAGAACTTGGAACTTAAGTGACCATTTAATGGTCGGTATTACGTTGATTGATCATTACTTTGTCAATGAAAGAATTTCATTTGAAGGAAGGTCATATAGAAAATATGATGCAGAATTATTTAGAGCTTGTATTAGGGATGCCGACTGGGGCCCTATTGATGATTGTGATAATGTGAACGAGAGGTGGTCTTTCATTCTTGGGTTTTTTACCAAAGAGTTGGATATCATGTGTCCGTTCAGAGTGTTTAAGGTTAGAAAGGACAGGGCACCTTGGACTACCGATCACATATTGGAATTAATTAATGATAAAGATAAAGCATTAAAAAAGGCAATTGCTTCAAAAAATCCTATACATTGGCAGGAGTCGAGTAGATTAAGAAATTCAGTTAATAAATTTATAAAAAAAGCCAAATCAAAATTTATTAGGGATAGCCTTGAACAAAATCAAAAGGATAGTAAAAAGTTCTGGAGAATAATAAATGGTCTTGTAAAAGGTGATCGGGGTGCCGTAAGCTTTAAGTTGAAAGACACTGTAAGAGATGTGCTTGTGGAGGATGGTGATACACCTGACTTCATAAATGAGTTCTTTTTGAATATTGGTCCGAATTTAGCAGCTAATTATGATATACCTTGGAATTATGAAGGGAAAATGTTTGATTCTCACATCGATATGATAGAGACTGACGTCATTGAGGTTGGTAAATTCATTAAGGAAATTGATATTTCTAAGTCTCGATGGTATATCCTCTGTGTCTCTGTGTCTCTTAAAGATGCAATGCTAGCGGTACCAGTAAGGATAACTTCATTATTTAATGAGTCAATTAATACCGGTAAGGTACCAGATGCATGGAAAATTGGTACTATTGTTCCTTTGCAAAAAGATGGGGATAAAACGGATGTCTCAAACTTAAGACCTGTCACGTTGTTACCTACTATAGGGAAGATTCTGGAGAAAATAATTAATAATAGGTTAATTAATTATCTTGAAGATAATGATATTCTAGAAAAAAGACGAGGAGGTTTTCGATCGGGACATTCTACGATTGATACTGTGGCACATTTCTTAGATGATATATATCGGGGCTTGAACTTTAGGCATTATACCTTGGCTACATTTGTGGATTTGAAGAAGGCTTTCGACACCGTTAATCATTTTATTTTATTGGAAAAATTGTCTAAAATTGGTGTCGGGGGCCTTCTTCATAATTGGCTCAGGGACTATCTTCGGGATAGGAAACAGTGTACTCAAGCCAATGGTAAGAAGTGTAACGAGGGGTTGGTTACCTGTGGGGTCCAACAAGGGTCCATTTTGGGGCCGACATTATTTTTAGTATATATAAATGACTTGAGTAATATTGTTGAAAATTGTGGGCTCTACTTATATGCTGATGACACAGTGGTGTCTGCAACTGGGCCGGATCTACAGGTATTATCAACCAAAATGGAGGCAGATTTGGCTCTTCTGGAAACATGGTTTAAAAAAAAACAAAAACTTTGAACGCAAAAAAGACTAATTATATGATTTTCGGTTTAAGAAACAAACTAAAACAAATTCATCATCACAATCTCCATTTTGGTAGGACTCAGATTGAAAGGGTTCAAAGTGTTAAATATTTGGGTATTACATTAGACCCTGTATTGAACTTTAATAAACATGCTGAGTTATCCTTTAGAAAGATGATATTCAAGGTCTATCAGCTAGCCTTCTTGAAGGATTGTATGACAATTTCTGTTAGATTAAGTATGTATAAAACCATGATATTACCTAATGTGGATTATGGTGACATATTTTACGATATAGTTGGTAAATATATTCTAGATAAGATGCAAGTTACCCAAAACAAAGCACTTAGAATGTGCCTGGGGGTGGAGCCAAGGTTCCAAACCATTCTGGTTCACCAGCAAGCTAAGATATCATCTTTGAAGGCCCGTAGACAAATGCACACTGTTAATTTTATGTTCAATCAAAAGGGCAATGATGATATAATGAATAAGAGGGAGGTATTCACCAGAGCCCATGATGCTCCGTTATTTCTAACTATTAAACCAAAAAATGAAACCACGAAGAAGAGTGTACTATATAGAGGAGCTTTATTGTGGAATGCTTTACCTGTTGATACAAGGAATATTGAACTGTACGAGACTTTCAAGCTTAACAGGAAGAAATGGCTGGGGAGCACTAATTATCCATAATTATGTAGCTGTTCTCTCTCTCTTGTTACCACTTGAAGGAGTAGTTAGTATGACTCTTAAAAAGGGTATATGTATGTATTATACTACCGACTGATTATGTTTTGAGCATCATTATTATTTAAGGGCTGCTAGAATCATGTAATGGAGAAGTGGTACGTAACAGTTAAATGTATAAATAAGCAACATGGATACAGTGCTCACCCGGTTATGACATCCTCATACACACCATTTATTATATGTGACTCTATTAAAACATGAGGATATGGTTAAAAGGTGAATAATGTACGGAAGTGCTCATTCTTTTATAACAAGGGTGATAGGAGATTATATATTATGGCGCCTAAAAGGCCTTTGATATTAATTGTGGGTTTATATGCCCTATGTTATACCGTATTGATGTTTCATCTAATATAATAGATCAGCAAAGTGTATTAATTATGAAATGCTGGCGATATATATTTTCGAGCTGTATAAGTTCTTTATGTTGCCAGGATAAATAAACGGGAATGGTGTATTTACATCTTCTCATACTCAAAAAAAATTAGAATTGCTGAATCACTGCTGCAAGAAGATGCTACCAACATTCATGAATGGTTCTGCAGCAGTGTTCTTACCATTCATTCTGGTAAAACTAAAATAATGACCTTCTGTAACACTGATACCATACCTGATGTCAATATTGGCATGGGAAACAATGCACTAGAGCAGTGCAAACAATATCAATATGTAGGTATCATTTGGACAATTTCGCATTAGAAAAAAGTGTAAGCAAAACTGTAGTAGTTTTAGTTATAAATGTGTAATGCTGAGAAAAATGCATAAAGAAATGTTAAAACATACTGCCACTCTAGTGTACAAAGAAAACATACTACGTATGTTAGAATACTGTGGTTATTTGTTAAATGGTATCTCAAAGCATCAACGTAAGCCATTACAAATGTCACAAAATAGATGCCTGAGAATTTGTTTAAATGTAAGGATGAAGAATTACAATCTGGATCTACACAAAGATACTAATGTAGACTGCCTGAGCATAAGATATGATTTACAACTGCTACTGTTACTTCAAAATCTTTAAAAGGGTTTTTTAAAAGTTTTTTTTTACAAAGGCAAGATATGAGGCTTTAAATATAATAAAGTTGTTTACATTAATGTTGAATTTGAATTACTGTTAAAAGTACAGGATGATTTTTGATGACATATACAAAAAATGTTTTGCCCATGTCCTGAATACATTACCATATGTGGATAAGTTCACGGCTTGTTGTTGCATGTCATATCAAATGTCTTAAACTAAACATATTGACACCCTTATACTAACAAATATGTTTTCTCATCAAGTGTACGTGCTGGTCCAGTAATGCACTTAAATAACATGCGGATGAAAAGCTGGCAATAAAAATACACTCAAAACCCAGTGCTATTTGGGCCTCAGTCCATAAGAGGCTGCTGTTTGGCTGTCTGTAGCCTTCTCTCTACAGGAGTGGATGGAATTACCTGTGTGACAAATTATTCTATTGAACTGTGGTAAACATAATGTTGCCACAACATAATCTTGAAAACTTGAATTAATACTGTTTTGTTTTCATGGAGTGTAGGAAGTATTTCTCCAGGTACAACATCTGGATACAACTGGCACACATCATGCACATGAGGGGAACAGTGGGCGTCTTCTTGGCTGTAGTCTTGGCAGCCTTGTACATATGTCTTGCACTATTTTTACTGAATGAAACTGTGATGGAAAAAAAGCCGTATTCATATAATGGCAATCAAGAAATGGACATAGGAATAACGTGGAATGACTCTTCAACAGTTCAACCTATGAAGTCAATACTATTTTGGACACCCTATTTTCAAGATGAGAGCTGGTATGTAACATTACATGGTGCAACAGAGAAGGTCATTCAGTGTGATTATCCATGTCTACTCTCTATAAACCGGGACAATCCTTTGGCATTTGATGCCTTGATTTTTCATGGTACTAACAGGGAGAAACCTCCTACAGCACGTCGCTCAGATCAGGTTTATATCTTGTACATCATGGAGTCTCCTGCCAATAATAACAGCCAGGTCTCTATACGGGGAGACAGCTTCTACAACTGGACTGCCACTTACCACCGCAAGTCTGATGTCTTTATGCCCTGGTATAACGTCACCAAACGTGTTCATCCCTTAGAACCTCTGGCACCGCCCAAACTGCCCCAATTGACCTACAAACGGCAGCCTGGGGAGGCCATGATTTTATGGATAGTCAGTCACTGTAAAACTAAAGGAAAACGTGAGAAGTATGTGGACATGCTAAAAAAATACATGAGGGTAGATATTTTTGGTAGCTGTTATGGCAAAAAAATCAATGGTTCAAGAATAAAATGTAAGTCCCATTATGCAAAGACTGGACAATACAGATTTTATCTTGGTTTTGAAAATTCTGCGTGTAAGGATTATGTTTCTGAAAAGGCATATGAGGCATTGATAGTTAACCTGGTACCCATTGTGTACGGGGGGTTGACAGCACAGGACCATGTGGACCTGCTGCCTCCTAACTCCTTCATCAATGTCAGGGACTTCAAATCTCCAAAGCAGCTGGCTGATTATCTGTTGTACCTTAACAGGAATACTACAGCCTACATGGAATATTTTAAATGGAGACTGAACTATGACATACTAAGCGTAGACAGACTATGTCTTATTTGTAATGCAATGCATTCTAAACCAAAGACAAAAACTTCAAATGTTGATTATGGAAAGCTTTGGAACCCAGAAACTCAATGTGATAATAATGTCATACAGAAGCTTGTAAGATAATAACAAAACATTGATACGTTTATTTTGACTTATCATTTATCATATTTGTGTTTAAATTTCTCAAGGGAACTGGTAGTAGGAATAGTTTGCAGTCACATATAACTTTATTTCTATATGACATGTAAAACTGTTTTAGCAAAATAAAACACAACATGAAAACCCAAAAACCCCAGGTTGAAACAAATGTATTGATAAGGTTCAGTTCAAGACGATGGGTAATTTGTACATATATATCATACGTGTAAAAAAAATATTGAGACAAACCTTTAGGTTCATAAGTACTACTGTAGAGGTGTGTATGCTCTATGTTAAAGAACAAGACAAATAGCACTTTCCAAAATGCAAGAGTAAACAGTCCTTTATTCAAAGAATAACACAGCAACAATAGATTGTATCATTCTATCATGAGGAAACTAGTCTGTACAAAAGTACTCAGAATCAAGGCAAGTGAAGTGTTCCGCCATGCCATCCCGTGCATCCATTTGGACACCAAAGTACCTGTGAAATTTAGTCTCCAATTAAGCCTCCAAGCAACCAGCAAGGATGTCCCCGTTCACTCCTATTGAGCACCATGGTTGTGTCAGCAAGACACTTAACAGCATCCACAGACCATGTTTTATGTAATATCGTTAGCTTTATATAACCTAGCCTTCTGCTCTCGGTGAACGCTTATTAGACAATAGGTAAAGGTCCTGGTGTTTAACTCCACTGCTAGGCTTTGCTGTTCCTCCTGGAATTCTGAGCTTACTTTCTCTTTATGAGAGAAGTAATTCACCACTGGAATGTACTTTAGTCTGATTCCTCCAGTGGTTTTAGATCTAACAGCTGGGACTCTAAGCTCAGTTTTGATGCCCTTAGCCGGGATCATTGCTTGTGGGGAGACGTGGCACCCACAGGTGTGGTGTTGCACCGCTGCGCCGTTACACGATGGTGTGGTATCAACCATAGTGTGACAGGTTGCAGCACCTTTCCCTTTGTCGTACCACCCCCACATTTCCAGTGGCACCGTTCCCAATGACCGTATATAAACAGCCTGTTGCAGCCTGTTGCAGCCTGTTGCAGCCTGTTGCAGCCTGTTGCAGCCTGTTGCATTCAAAAGAAATTTGCGTCATACGTTCACGACCCTACACATTTATACGCTTTGGTCATCAAGATGCATGAATGCAACTCACAGGGTGTGCTTAACTGCCTGATGCTCTAACAACATTTTCACTGAATGTCAGATTGTCCAGATGCAAGGCCCATGAGTCTGCACAGACATGGTATATTGTTGTCTGATTTAAATCTGTACTTGGGGTACGTCCAGCCTGTTGCAGGACTTCCCGCTGGAGGGAAGCTCAGTGTGATGTAGTGTGTACTGCAGAGTTGTGGTATGTACTGTAGAGTTGTGGTGTGTTGTGTGTACTGCAGAGTTGTGGTGTGCTGTGTACTGCAGAGTTGTGGTGTGCTGTGTACTGCAGAGTTGTGGTGTGGTGTGTACTGCAGAGTTGTTGTGTGGTGTGTACTGCAGAGTTGTGGTGTGTACTGCAGAGTTGTGGTGTGTACTGCAGAGTTGTGGTGTGTACTGCAGAGTTGTGGTGTGTACTGCAGAGTTGTGGTGTGGTGTGTACTACAGAGTTGTGGTGTGCTGTGTACTGCAGAGTTGTGGTGTGCTGTGTACTGCAGAGTTGTGGTGTGGTGTGTACTGCAGAGTTGTTGTGTGGTGTGTACTGCAGAGTTGTGGTGTGTACTGCAGAGTTGTGGTGTGTACTGCAGAGTTGTGGTGTGTACTACAGAGTTGTGGTGTGCTGTGTACTGCAGAGTTGTGGCGTGGTGTTTACTGCAGAGTTGTGTTGTGTTGTGTACTACAGAGTTCCCGCCGGCATTTCATTCAGAGCTGTGGCATCATATTGTGCAGCAACAAAGTATTACCCACTTTTATATCACTTTCAAGAATGTGTTGCATTTGAATATCTGACTCTGCTGTTAAACAAACATGTTGGCCATACCAAGTTATTTCAACAAGTGGTCCCTACATGACCTCCTCATATCCTAAAAATCATTAGGATGTATGTGGTTTATGAAGATATGCAAAATTACATCATCCAGCTGCCGAAAGTTTCCAAGATTTTGGCCATTGAACATCAGGGGCTTTTGCTTTTAATTCTTAATTTTGTGTCATCTTCAAAATGAAATATTTTCAGAATGTGATGACCTAGAGGTCTGGTATTGCTTGAGTTCTCTCAAACATTTATACAGTCTTGGAAAATGCCAGTTGCCATGCGGTTTCGATAAAGGTTTATACTTGAACAATGAGTGTAAAATGTGAAAGTTTTTGCAATCGCTACTAAAAATTGGAAAATATTGAAAAATTCATAGCATCAAAACCACTATTTAAAATGAAAGATGTCTCCCATAATATATGCAGATCCAATATAACCGCCTCAAAATGGCCAAATATCGATCCACTTTTCACAGCCCAAATTTTCTTTAAGGGATAAATAGTACCAGGTAATGCCTTTCATCAATGATAAGGCTAGTTTTTGCCTAAAATTCAATAGCAAAATTCCTATGTCCTATGTCCCCTTCTGCTAAAAATTGGTGGAGGTAAAATAGTAAGAATGGTAATAAGCATTAATTTTTCTAAATTCTGTTAGAACCAGTTATATATACAAGATCATAGCATAGTATACATCAGATGAAAGTGACTGATGGCCTCTAAATTTTGGTACCAAACTTATCTGTACTTTGATCAACGGTTTTTGAAGTAAAGTAGGAGTTAGATGACCATTACATGTTTTATTTGGCAGAGAGCTGTGAAATATGCCCTAAAATTGTAGTTTAAATAAGTAGATACATGTACGTGAGCTCCTTCAAGGTTCTTTCACCCTCAGTAATATCAAATTGGATACATACATCTTAATACAATGCATAGTGGACATATGCCATGGCCCTTGGCTCAACCAGATTAAAATCAGAGGGATTGAAGTATCAAACCAGGTTTAGAGTATATATACTTAGATTGATCTATATACCTTTCTATATTAAATGTGGGATCCCGCATTGGGGGATCCCGCATTGGTATACCCGTATTGGTACCAATACAGGACTATGTGACATTGAAAGCGGGAAGCGACTTACGAAAATGGTACTTTAATCTTGTCCTATGGGCAACAAAATTAGCATGACTAAACATAGGGGGGGGGGATGCAATGGCACCATATGCAGCTCCCTCACCCTGCCTCTTTCCCTATTGTATCACGGGATCACGTTAAATTTTTCAGAAAACCCGACGAGATGGATCGGAACCAGAATCAGAAGAGGAGGTGGAGGAAGGCTCCCAAGGGTTCAAAGACTTCTTCTCTAGCAACTTTCCAGGGATGGGCAAATGATTGGATATATGGAGAAGTTACTAGCAGAAATGCGCAGAACAGAAGTGTGTCAACAGGGTAAGACCCCTTCAAGTGAACATTACACTAACACAGGAGCCCCCCCCCCCCCCCACACAAGAAGCAAAAACCCTTGCCTCGGGACGATAAAAAGAAGGATCCCACTTACACACCTGCTGTGTCATGTTCAACCGCCAAGTGCCTAAAAAGCTGTCAGCCAGAGCTAAGGCCAAATCCGGCAAGAAACAACATAAGGGGCAAATTATACCGGGGTCTCAGCATGTCAAGGGACAGCAGTAGGAATCCGTGCACTGTAAAAGGCAGTCATTGGCGTGCAGACGAGCTAGAGGCCCTTATAATGGGGGCTAACCATCTCAAGCCGGGGCCACAGGGTAAGTTCAAGGACGTCACCAGCGGGGCAACAATGAAAAAGCTAGCATGGAAAGAGCTCACGGGTAAGAAAAAAAAAGAAAAAGTTATTAATCTTTCTGAAAAAACAGTTTTTCCTTTCGAATATCAACATGTACAGATAAAACAAAGGATCTCACTCTGCCATACATTACACAGTATACCACACTATTTGTCCCTGTTGTGACGTCATGTTAAAACTCTGTCCTGGTGCATGTAATAAATAATTGTAAACTTCTATTTTGGCCAGATTATGTCTCCTCCTTAGGACTGAGAGCAAGGACAGTAGCACAGGTGGAGGACAAACTGGGGTACTACTTCCAGCAAGCCAAACAGAAAGTAAGTATATTTATTTTCTTTTTTGGTTCAAAATATATATATATTTTTTGGTGTTACACAAAATGTACATCGTGATTTTGATATTGTAATGACCATAAATTTAAAAATTATGCAATATAATTTCTACCCAACTTCTTACAAATAATATGGAAATAATAAATTCTGCTTCCTGTTTCCTCAACATATAAACCCTGTGATATAGTACAGATGAAGATTGTCGTTGTTTTACAGGATCCCATTGTACTGTGTGCTCCATATGGTAAATTCATGTGCTTTCACCTGTTGTAACAGAGGCAGAGAATAGATTCTGCGTACCCCACCGGTTCCGGTCGCAGGGGCCTCAAAGATTTCCTTAAAGACCTCGAGCAGGCCGCATGTGACTACTCCGGAGTCGATGTTGTGCTCGGTAAGTAAGCTTACGGTCTGGTGCAACCAACATAGGAGGTAAGGTCTCGACGGCTCTAAACTACATTCTGGCAGGCCTAAGGGCTAATGAGGATACATATAGTGAATCTATTGAACATGCACATGGTCGTATGAAAACAATAGAAGACGAACGCACCGAGCTGCAGGGCAAAGTCACACAACTAGAACGGCGACTTGACAGCACCGACAGGCAGGTCAGGGTAAATACCCGTGAGCTAACCGATCTTGGGATATCATTAGCTATACAAGACCAAGCGTCCAGACGCCGAAATCTGATCATAGAAGGCCTGCCTTTTACACATAAGGAAGACACTGACGAGGTGGCATTTGGTCTACTCAAGAAAATAGATTCTGCCATTGACCGATATGAACTGGACTACGCCTACAGACAGGGAGCGCCAAACACTACAAAGAGAGCCTTAGTAGTCGTATTTACGAAGGCTGCCACAAGAGACAGGATCATGTCATTAAAAGGCACCTTAAACAAGAACCCTGAGGTAAAACATGTGTATGTTAGTGAACGCCACTATTAAGAAACAAAAGGCTGATGTCTCCTCTGTCGCTCAGCTAGCTTTCAACATGAATTATGAAGTCAAAGCCAAAGGCAGGGGTCTTATTTACAACAGCAAATACTATGCCCACCACAATTTGGATCGTCTACCTGATGAGATCAAGTTGGCCAACTGCAGGACTGTAGTGACTGACGAATATGTTGGGTATCACTCTGAGCTGGCACCCCTCTCTAACTTTTACCACTGCAGGATTGAATCAAATGGATTCATCTACTCGTCGGTTGAGCAGGGACTTTGTCACAGAAAGGCTCTATATGCGGGCAACAAGGGAAAAGCAGGAGAAATTATGGATGCCTTTACCCCCCTCAAAGCAATGAGACTGGGAAGAGACATAGAGTGCCCTACATGGAGAAACCATGACGAGCAAACCCTGGAGGAGCTTAACATTCTCAAATATGAGCAAGATGCCACGCTGTTACAGATCCTGAAGTCTACTGAGTCTCGTCTCTTATTAGAAGTAACGGGATCCACCTTCTGGGGCATAGGTGCATCTATGAAAAGCAAGGCTCTACAAAATGGAACATGGAAGGGACAGAACAGGGGAGGCTACATACTCATGGAGGTGAGACGTATCCTATGTGGCATACCAAACCCACACGCCAGACCGAAACCTGCAGAGCTAGGAAAGGATCCAATCCCACTACAAGCACCCTCCCCAAAGGCACAGGGCGGGGCAACCCCTCCAGTGTCTCCTCCAGGTGATCTTCCAGCTGCTGCCAATGCGAACGCAGTGATACTGGGAACACCCATAGCTGTTCCTCCTGTAACTGCACCAGATGTAACTGCACCAACGGTAGCTGCCGCTACAGTAACTGCCACTACACCAGTCTCCTCTCCAAGACATCATCAACCGCCGCCACCCCCCCTCCACACTCGTATCACCAATATAAATGACATGTCTACACCTCCACGCGGGGGAGAAGCCTCTGGAGTGTCAGGTCTTATAGCAGCGACAGTGCATTTGCCGAAACCAACTCCACCCCTGCCCCCGTACAGACCGGCACCCATAAGACCAACACAAGACGCCAGATATGATACAGCATGGAGAGCTCTAGACCAACGCGAGCAGAGGAGGGGCAGATCGAGCAGGGGAAGCAACGGTGGTGCCAGGTATGAGCACGAGCAGCAGCATAAGATGAACGGCGCAGATATCAGACAAGGACATGACGTGTACCAACCGGCCCACACTGAATCAATAGGAACGCCAGGAGCAGGTATCATCAGACCAAGCAAACTGAATTTCACCCCCACTGCAGCAACAGGGCAAGCTAGCATGAATCTGCAGAGTCTCATGAACAATCATGCAACAAGTAACCACCAGTAAAAATCACATTGACACATATATATATACATGTATGTACACTTGGTCTCCGATTGATAGACCACTATAATGTTAACCAATTGCATAATACACTCAGAGGTCATATTACTAACAGTGTATTTCTGTCCCTCTACGAGAAATAGCCTCTTGTTGTGAGTAGAATATGTTGTATAATTACCTGCCTAGACGCACTCAGCTGGGAGGGCAGTTATGTTGACACTGCACTGCTGACCGAGTGACCTAGTGAGGAGTGTTGTAGGTTTCCGTCTCTTTATAGTGAGCACTTATCTCTGGTTATTAAACATGTTACAAAGGCATAGGTCCTGCCTACTTTAAGCTATCCTCTCTCTAGAGAATCACTCTGTATGTATTAAATTTTTCATGTACTTCTTACTAAAGGTTTTGTAAACTACCGGTACTTATTAGCTTTATTCATGGAGCCCATAGGCTTCCAGATCTCATAGCAAATGGTAGACATAACCAACAACTATCACCTTTTCATACGTGTTATCATTTCATATCACCACATCATACATAATACTGAGGCATGGGGTGCATACGATGGTCAGATTACATAATATTGCTGATCGTAAGGGTCTCCTTATAACGTGTATTAATGCTAGGTCTGCATATCCTAAACGAGTTAATATCAAAAACTTCATTTCACACACAGATATAACTGGAGTGGTTGAGTCACGGCTGACCCCTACTATATCAGATGGTATGATGTACCTACCAGGTTATCAATTTTTTAGATTAGATAGGTATCCTAATAGAAATAAGAAGGCTGGTGGCCTAATGCTATACCTGCGTGACACTTATATTGCCACCATTGATATGAATTCGTCAATTATTGAGAATACGAGGTTTTATGTGTGGATGTAGAAATAGGTAATATTAAATACAAAATATATGTATGCTATAGACCTCCTGACCATGATGTTAGTAAACGTGCTATTTATGATAAATTACTAGAACTTAAAACACCTGTCACTAAAAATAGGAAAATTATAATGTTAGGAGATTTTAATGTGGATCTTTTCACCCGCAAGGATATTATTGAATCTAATGTAGAAGGGTTTTGCACCGACTGTGATATGTTCCAGTTGATAGATGAGGTCACCAGACCAATATCTGGGACACTTATTGACCATATTTATATTAATGAACGTATACATAATGTCTGTGAATTTGGCACTATTGATTACCACATAGCTGACCATAAGCCTGTGTATATTTCTATTAAATGTGAGCGAAATAAGATAAAGAAAAAGGTTGTTAACGCTAGGTCCTATAAGCATTATGATATGCAACACTTTAAAAATCTATTGCTTGCTCAGAAGTGGGATGACATACTGAGCTGTGATGATCCTGATGTTCTATGGAATAATATATTGAATGTTATTAAATCGTGTCTAGATACTATGTGCCCTATACGCAGGCTGGTCTTACCGGTATATACGCCAGAGTGGCTCACCCCTACTATTATAAAAGCTATGCAGGAGAGAGATTCCTTATACATTATAGCCCAGAGAACTAACTCTGAGGATGATTGGCATATAGCAAATTTCCACAGGAACAGGGTGGAGTCAATGATACATTATAGCCGTAAAGATAAATTAGATGAATTATTAGTCCAAAGGAAAAATAACCCTACCCAATTCTGGGCTGGAGTAAGGAAAATACTACCAAATAAAACAGGTTCTACTTTTATTAAGCTTAGACATACCCTAACTAAAGACATGATTCCTCCTAGTAAATGCTCTCAATATATTAACGACTACTTTTCTACCATTGGCTCCAAGCTGGCTGAGGTGCTGCCACCTATCGATCCACATACTAACTACGCTGGTCCTGCTAACGCCCCAGCCGAAAAGGTTGACTTGTTGTATGCACTTAGTTATTTGGATACGATTAAAGTAATAAAAGGTATTAACATTACTAAGTCATCTAGCATTAAACATGTTAAATCCTATGTATTAAAGGATGCATTCTTCAGTGTACCTGAGTGTCTTTTAAGCCTTTTTAACTTATGTTTACATAGGAATTATTTTCCTGCTAGCTGGAAATCAGCTACTGTTGTGCCTTTACCTAAAAAAGCCAACTCTGTTGATGTTAGCGATCTAAGACCAATTAGCCTCTTACCTTTACCTGGAAAATTATTTGAACGTGTTGTATGTAAGAGACTGCAGAAATACATGGCTGATCATAACCTACTCACGCCAGCGCAACACGGCTACAGGCCTGGTCACTCTACTATCTCTGCTACCACCACACATATTAATTATATATTAAACAATATTGTTAACAACAACCCTACCTACTCTCTATAGCTAACAATGTCTTATCTGCTGAAAATCCTTTGGTATATGGGGTACCACAGGGTTCTGTTCTAGGTCCTGTATTGTTCTCTATGTATATTAATTCCTTACCTCTGATACATGATTTTAACATTGTACTTTACGCTGATGATGCAGTTATTTCTGTAACATCCCCTTTTCAAATGCAAGCCAGTCTAGATAAAATTGCAGCATGGTGTAAGGACAATAGCCTTACAGTTAATGAAAAGAAAACCAAATGGATGGTATACAATAATATACATAATGATAATCCTGTGTTTACTATGAATCATGTAGTCTTGGAGAGATGTGATACCTTCCAGTATCTCGGTATAACTCTAGACCCTGGTCTTACCTTTGTTAGCCATAGGAAACATGCGGTATGTAATATAAGGCATAAGATTAACGAACTTGGTAAAGTAAGAACTCATGTAGATAACGACACAGCTCTTGCAATATACAAGGCAATGGTTATTCCCTCATTTGATTATGGGGATTTTATTTGGGATCGAGGTAAAATAGGGTAAAATAGGGAACTACAGCTGTTACAAAATAAGGGTTTAAGCACTGTATATAAAGTTAAATTAGAAGAAAATCCTTTGTTCACAACCGAAGAGCTACATACTAAAAGTGCCTGTTTGTACCTAGATAAGAGGAGGGATATCCACCTTTTATCATATGGTTATCAATTGTCAAAACAGGAGGACATGATAGACAATGGAGACATACCTACACGCAGACACCTTGGAAAAAGGCTTAAGGTTATACGGAGCCTTAAACCTATTGTGATAAAAAGTGCCCTTTACAGGGCCATTGAACGCTGGAATGGCCTGAAGCCATTATATACACAGATGGAGACCCTTCGGGAGTTCAAGAAGGCCATCAAACGTGACTATCCTAATTGTTTTATAGTAACATAATGTCATACGACATACTGATCCTCATCTCATCTCATCTCATCGTTATAACCGATTATAATAATAATAAGCATCTCTGTTAATATGCAAAACTTATTATACGATTGTGAAACTATTATAGAGTTCTCCATAGCTGATCATATGCTCATATAAAGACCGTCAAAACAACTTTGTACTTAGAATAGGGGTCCTGGTGGCAGACAGGCAATGCGCCTAGCTCAGGTTTGGTCAATTAATTATTAATTGATCATTAGATCCAATAAAACTTAAAAAAAAAGAAGTAATATAATTAATTTCCTTTCTCTAACATGCAGATAAAGGTACAGGAAAATCTAAATCTTTTTTTTCACATACTATGACCCCGACTGAAACCGAATATGATACGTACCATACAGTAAGATATCCCATATGTTGAATAGTAGTGATATGTTGTTTGTGTTTTGTTTAATACTTTATACAGCTGTATTATACCTTCTTGGTATAGACAGAATGCAGCCACCCAATCTGAAGGGTGGGGGCCGGGCTGACAGGAAATTGTCCTGCTATGACCCTGACTGGCCTGACAAAGACGATTATGCCAACATAGGGATGCCCAGTGCCAGCATGGCCGCTGTACAGGAAAGAGAGCTGCTGATCAGCATCGATGGAGCTAAGCAGCGTCCATTTTTGAAAAAATATATATGTACATTGGGACAGTTATACTTCTTGCTGATAAAAAGTATTTTCCTGTACTGTAAACTATCTACAAATATCGGCATATGGCATAGAGATGAAGTGGGCCACTTTGCGACCTGATTTATGTGGGCAGTGTATACTGTGTTCTTTTTGAATATTTCTTTGTAGTACCGGTAACAGATAAAGGCCGGAAGACATCAATCGTGGGAGTACGAGCATGATGGCACTTACATAGAAACGGAGGAAGGGGACATCATTCCAGACGAAGAAGAGGAAGAAGAGGGGCAGCTGCAGAATCCACCACCCAGTGACTCCGAGGAGGAGTCTACTGCCCCGATCCCCTTTGAAGGGTTGACTAGGGCTCAACTGTAAAGGCGTGTCTCCTCCCAACACCAGAAATTAAAAGATGTTCGCAACGCGGTAAATCCAGATCACTGACCCAGTGCCGCTGCCGTATCTGCTGCCATGTTGGCCGTGGAGCAGATTAAAGTACCAAACGCTCCACTGAAGAAAGTGTCCTTATATTCTACCAAACATAAACCCCTGCCTTTACCCAGAACTCAGACTTCTACCAACTCGAGCAACAAAGAAAAGTTATACAGCGAAGATGAAGTACAGGAGTTGATACAAAAAAGGAAGAAACCTGCTCCTGCCACCAGTTCTATGTACACAGAAGAGCAGGTACAGGAATTTCTTAAGGATAACAAACCGAAAGAAAATAAACCTCAACCCTCGTTCACTGAGCCCCGTTCTACCACTTATACGGAACAGCAGGTACAGGAATTGCTGAAAGAGAAAAAAGCAAAACAAGAGAAATCTCCCACCCCCGTGGAGCAACCCACTGTTGAGAGTTATACTGAGGAGCAGGTTCAGGAATTGCTAATGCAGAAAAAAACAGAAGAAAATCAAGCTGCGACCCGTATCAACCAACCCGGACCGACTATGTATACCAAACAGCAGGTGGACCAAATGATGAAGGAAAGCAAAGCAGAACAAAGTAAACCTCAGACCCCTGTTAAGAAACCACCACAGTATACAGAGCAAGAGGAGCAAGCTTAAAGATTCACCACTAGTACACCCACCTGATTGTCCCCAATATGGCAATCCTCCCCACTTCCTACCCCCGAGCCTGTGAGAAGAGAGAAATCCCATTCTCCCACTCATTCACCCCCGGATGAGGATATTTTCTAATTCCTGTGTTCAAAAAAAGGAGAAGGGACACTGTACCTGACTTCTCAGCCTTTGATACTCTCACTTCTAAATTAACTAAATTTGCTAACAACATGGCCACTACACTTCAGCAAAACATGCATGCTTTGTCAACTTCCAGTAAAAAGGCAATGGAGAAGCAGGCGGAGGTGGGAATGGCCATCGCTACAGCCACCAAACGTATGAGAGACAGGTATGAGTCATATGAACTCAAACTGGAACAATGCATCAAAACTTGCACTGATAAACATGAGGAAACAATGCAGGGAATAGCGTTAGTGGATGAGAAAGTAGTTTACCACATATTGAAAAAGAACTTGGCAGTGTAGCAGAAGCCCAGACCACATTGTCCACTGGCATAGTCCAAGTGGCCGAGAACTTGACAGGCGTGACTGAATTAGTTAGCGTTTTAGGCCGTAATCATCAGAAACTGCAAGCAGTAATGCAGAAAGCAGACAACGTCATGACCACTTTGGTCAAAAACACAGAGACCTTGTCTTTGTCTCAACAACGTACTATCGAGCGGCACATAGTTCCCCTTCTGGCCCCAAATGCAGGTAAGAGAATTAATATATCGCTGAATGACATACGGGAGATTAAAATTGTTTAGCAATGTTGTTGTCTTACATGGTTTAATAATATGAAGTTACATGAAAAGAAAATCTGTGTTGACATTTTTCCATCACATTTATAGCAGGTAAAACATGTCCTGTCCCACTGCGCTGCCGCCACATTTTTTTGATAAGAGATAGCTGTATTTCTGTGCTTGCAGAAGTTTGGGATGTCCCAGTCGCTGGTTGATCTGGCATGTCGGAGGATGAAGCTGAAGTGTAGAACACGAGGAAGGAGGAAGAAATCGAGGTGGAAGTGGAGAAGGACCCACAGCTGCCAGACGCAGAGGACCAGGATGTGGTGTCTGACACAAAACAAGAACAGCCTACCACATCCGCGTACCTTACACATCAAGAACCACCCAAAGGTAGATATTGTCCTCGCTGTATTTTACCTGTCATTAAGGGATGTAACCATTCATTTTATATTAAAGTGTTGCTCTTAAAAAAAAAAATCAATATTTATTGTGTATAAAAAAAAAAAATTCCTGTGATGTTTCCAGGTCAGAAAGAGGCTGCTTACTGCCTGAAATCACCTGTCCACTCACCAGATGGGACATACATACAGGTGGATGGCCAGCTGAAGTATGTACCGAATGGAGCAGGTAAGTTATACTCTATTTTCTCCCATTACGAATAGAATAAAACAGTGCTACAGAAAACAACAATTTAACACATTCCAGGTCTTTGAGAAATGCAGTCAAACAACATTATTTATTCCTCATTCATGGTATAATGCATCTAAATATGACAGGGTTAAAAATATATGATTAAAAGAGTTCATGGAACATGCTATGTTTCTCATTTCATTCAGCTATTCTTCAGCACCAACCATCAATGGATGGCCTGCCTAACTTCTCCGTACTCGGGGGAGAGGAGTGAGTCATCCTACAAGACAGAGTGGACCTGCAGGAGGTGCAGTCAAACGGTAACGACCAGGGGGATGATCCCTGTAGTCCTAACAAACCCAAGCTGAAACGATCTCCAGAGGAGTTAAAACTACATACACTGGCTATGTAGTACACAGATATCAATGTTAGAATGTTCACATAGAGTTACAGCTGCGGTTGTATGATACAGTTAAAGTTTAAACGGTGCAAATTTGAATTAAGGTGCTGATCTGAAACTTTTCATTCCATATGTGTGCAGCTCTCGTAAATACTGGCATGTTTCTAATCATTGATATATTTCAGTTTACACTATTTGACATTGCATGGAAATATATACATATATTTTACTCAATCAATGAGTATTACATAAGCTTTATCATACAGAGAAATAACTGGATCCATGTTGGTGCTAAAAACTGATACTATGTAGAGAAAGCTTTGCAGCTGTATGTTCCTGGGTTAAACACTAGCTAAAAAAACACAGTTACCGGTATTATGTTGTTTTATTATACTGCTGTACATTTAAGTCACATATTAAAACATGGGTGTAGTTCATATGTTTATATGGAGGGATTGTTTTGCCTTGTTCTCCTTCTTCTCGAGATGGTTGTTCTGGAAGTGGGTCTGAATGCAGCTCTTCCTCATGTGTGTGAATAACACAGAAGATTTGTGTCCCAGATTTGCGGGTTGGACAGCAGCAGCCCGTTTCTTCTTGTAACCGTCCTTAGCCCGGGGATTGTCCTTCAACAGTCCATACATCTGAATACATGTGATATGTCATGTAGAGCCTAATGCAACTTTGTTCATTCCACAACCCATATCGAAAAATGTATACTGTCATATGTCACATATTTTGATGTAAAATGTTCTGTTCACATAGTTCATAGCAAGTTGGTGCTGTTACAAATTTATCCATTTTACTGTTTACATTGTTGTGTTACTGTATTATAGGTATTGTCCAAAGAGCTGGAGATTACCGTAGTCTCTGCTTGACCTGTCCTATGATCCTTTCAATCAGAGAACTCGTTTTACGGTGCCACTCGTTGTAGTTGGCCTCAGCCTGCGTTCGCTCTACCCTGACCGGGGTTAGAATGTAGTCCATAAGAACATATCTGAAAATATAAAGGTAGCATTACGTAAAGAATCACGTTAAGGTATGTTATATAGTATTTTCATGTGTATTTCCTGCTTTGGAACCGGGAAAAGGTACATTTGTTTATTTTTTGTACAAGGTGATGTCATACACTTCAACTTGAAATGTTTAAAGTTTTTACTGTAAGGACAGACATGTGGGTGAAGTGTATTTTCATTTCACTACTGCCTGTTAAAATAAATACCTACCAAGAATCTCCAAGCAGGTAGAAACCCTTGAAATCACCATGGTCCCTGAGGTATTTTATCTGGCTGCCGTTCATTACATCGATGTCATTACATGTTCCGGGATTGGCTGCGTTCACATGCATGATCATGCCGTCATAGTCTCCCACGATCTGTACAGAGAAGAAATTAAAGAAAAAAAGAATTGTTAACACGTTTTGTACTGTTTGTTTTTATGCTTTACAATACTACATGACAACTGAAACGTCTGTGAAGGTCAAATAATTTAATAAGAAGTTTATTTTATTACTTTTTATGGATAGGACATTCAGATAAGATATGAGTGTAAAGATATTATTCTTTTTCAACTCACCATAGTGTTGATGGAGTAGTACCCTTTATGGCAGTAGAACTGGTTCTCGTCCTTCACCAGTCCTTTAGGGCAACCTATGGGGATGTGGGTGCCATCCACCAGACCAAAGCAGCATGGTTTCTAAGTCTTGAGGTAGAAAGGCAAAGCCTTGACGTTTTTGTCTGTCTTGCTATCTGGCCATGTGATGTTGTCCTAGATGTGGTGGTGGAAGAAGTCTCTCACGTGTTGTACCAACTTGCACACCACCAATTTGGAGACCCCATGACAATCACCGATGGTGAGGTAGCTTGCACCTGTGGTGAAATATCGCAAAGCAGTCAAGAACTGAAATAAAGGTATAGGCCAATTAGGGTACAATAATATTAAGGTATGCATGTCTGACAGTAAAGGTTTATATCAGTGTATGAAAAAGATGGGAAATATGCTACTCTTTATAACTGTAAAAGAAAAAACCTCAATCTCAGAATTTTGATACTTGTATCATGCCTTTGGATTGTGGAACTATGTTTTGGAATAACAAAATCCCAAGAATACTGACCTAGATTCAAGGGAAAGCCAATGAAAGCACAGCAGAGTGGTCACATGTGATAAAACATGTCGGGGAGCGCCAAAAATTGCCGAAAAATCATCGAACATGACCTTGAAAATGAATTAAACTTGAACCACAGTGAAGTGACTCTGTTTGAAAATGTTGTTGATGTGTCTTCATTCAATAGATCAATATCTGACTCTGAAAATTCATTTGAAAATAATGAAAGTATTATTGAAATAAGCAATAGTAATGATCTTAGTGACGAAAGATCAGGGGTAATAAATCTCTCCGGGAAAACACTCAGTGATCCACAAGTGGAAATTCTCAACAAAGGGTTAAAGTTTTGTCCAACACAACAAAGTGTAGACTTAGCTGAAGTACGAAAGGACTTACATAATTTTCACAACAAATTGCGTACCAAACAATACTGGTCTCAAGGGAAAGGGAAAAAATTCCTAGAAGAGAGGGAAAAGTCCAATAACAGGGACAAAGCAGGCTTGAGGCAACCCACCATTGTAGAGGCCCTATCCACAATAAAGAAACCTGTGCCCCCCTTCAGTCAGGCAAATGCCATAAAGATAAAAAAAGAATCTGCATGGACCCCACCCAGTGGATCCATCCCTTTAGAAAATTGGTGCCATGAAAATATCAAAAGTCTTACCAGGTCTAGTTACCCTAAAGATGTGAAAAACCACAATATAAACACAAACCAAAGGAAAGCCGTCCGAGAGTTATCCAAAGATAAATCACTAACGATAAAACCAGCAGATAAGGGTGGAGCTATAGTTGTCATGGACACTCTGAATTACCTGAAAGAAGGGAACAGACAACTCAATGACACCTCCACATATGAGAAGTTGGACCAGGATCCAACAGATCTATACAAAGCCAGGGTAGAATCAAGGGTGCAAACAATGGTGGAAGAAAAGAAAATAAGTAAAAAGGTGGCCAAAACCCTTTTGTCACAAAAGGTGAGAACCCCACAGATTTACTTTCTCCCAAAAATCCACAAAGATGCAAAAAATCCCCCGGGCAGACCGATTGTCTCTGCAAACAACTGCCCAACGGAGAGAATATCTGCATTTATAGATATCTTTCTCAAACCCATGGTAAAAAAGAGCAACTCTTATGTGAAAGACACAACAGATTTCATCAATAAGATTGAGAGTTTAGACAAACTCTCAACACAGAGTATCATAGGCACACTTGATGTGACCTCACTTTACATCAACATTCCAAACAATGAAGGCAAAGCCAGCATTGCATCAATGTTGGAGAGCACCAGCATTGGTGAAATAAACCCCAAAAAAGAGACTCTGATAGAGCTTCTGGGGATAGTTCTCAAAAGTAACAATTTTCAATTCAATGGTCAAAACTACTTACAAATAAGTGGTACTGCAATGGGGACCCGGGTGGCCCCCTCATATGCAAACCTTTTCACTGATCTGTACACCAAACCAACTGATACCAACAGTTACCTCAGGTATGACTCTGCACACCCCCCAAGTGTGAAACGAAGTCTACCGTACAGCCAATTCTTACGCCTACGACAAATCTGTAGATTAGAAGTAGAGTTTGAAAACCATGCTGAGATAAAAATGCAGCAATTTAGGGACAAGGGCTACCCTGAAGATTTGCTTATAAAAGCAAAACAACAAGCAACAGAAAAAAGAAGACATGAACCGCTGGTGAAAAAACAGAAGGATTTAGACAAAGCTGAACAGGAAAGGATTTTCCTAACAACTACATTCCGACCCAACTACAACAAACTCGAGAAAATTGTGAAAGGTAGATGGAATGACCTGAGTGAGTCATGCACCACCAGGGGACTACAAAGGATGAAAGTGGTTGTAGGCCACCGGAGACCAAAAAATCGTCGGGACTATCTAGTCAGAGCCAAGGTGGACTACCACCCAGAAAGGGACGGACCTGAGGCACCCCCTCCACCCGCCCGTCCAAACAAATATGTACACAAACCTACAAAAAAACACCCGGTGTGTGAAGTATGTCCAAAAATGGACACATCGGGAAAAATCAAGATAAACAAACAATGTTCAAAGGAGACAAAAACAAACATCTTCTGCGGAAGCTCGAACATTGTCTACTGCATTGAATGCAAATGCTGTGGAAAACGGTACATTGGAGAGACACAGAGAACTCTCCAGGATCGCATCTCAGAACACATCGCAGATGTGGAACACAAGAGGTACGACAAAAGTGAGGTAGCATACCACTTTAACAGAGCTGGTCATAAAAAAGACCGAGACATGAAAGTCTACATCCTGGCGTTCATTTATGAACACCCATTGTCAAAACGAGCCAACAAACTCAGTAAATAGATAGAATGGAAATGGGTACAGCGGTTGAAAACCCTTGTCCCTTCAGGGATGAACATAATGGAAAATCGCTATGGTTAGACTCAGCCCCCCAAAGGCCACGTCATTTTTTTCCCGCACTGAAGCTACACTCATGGTTAACAAGTACCGGTAACTTCTTAGAATTTAATTCTGAGAAAATCCCTGGCAGTAGACACCTGTAGTATATAACACTAAGTAGGGGCAATATCAATGAAAGATTGATCCCGAGTCTATACCTAAATGCTATCCCAAATGAACTAAATCAAGTTAACAATAAAACCTAAAGAAGGAGACCCACCTTCTATCAGGCCCACCCTGTGTGGTCCTCCTCCCTAGGGTAAACAAGCAGCCATGACCAAGACTCACAAAGGTCACAAAAAGTGAGTAGAATTTGGTTTAAAGAAAAATAAAACCAAGAAGCAAATAAAATATCATTTTTATAAATCCTGAATTTATAAAATGTTATTTCCCTGCAATACACCTGATGAAGCTATGAACAGCTGAAACTCCTCAGTACTCATACTCAACTAAACAGTGGACTGACGATTGGTTATACTTTTTCTAAAGTTTCTTTGGATATTTTTCAAACTAAACAAAATACCCTTTGTGGGCACAAAGGAAGTCAAAATCCACAACTTAAAATTTGAATCTTGAAAAGTAAAAGTTGTTATTTTGAAAAAAGTTTAAAAAAAACAAAAGACCAGGATGTGACCTGAATTCCTGTGAACCAATCAATGCAAAGCCCTGTGACAGATTGAGGTCATGAGCTCCAGTAATCCATATTCATCGTGCATCATATTGTAGCTTCATGTGGAACCTTATTAGAATTATGACCTGCTGGTGGAAGGTAATATAGCCAGTAACAGAATTTAAGCAAAAATTCATAATCTTCAGATCCAGTCTTAAGTCAGTACAACACCAGAAATTATAACAGATAAGCTGATAATACAATTAGGTTAATGACAGATGCAATGAATGTTGAAGATGAGTATATTTCAAGGTAGTGATAAAATGATGTAGATTAAAAAGGCAAAGTGTGTATTTCTTTAGCATGACATGACTCTATAGCTCAGTATATGGGTAGTGGGTCAGCCATCTTATTAATTTGTTTCATTCCATGATGAACAATATAAGTCATGGTATACAGTATCTTACATTTAGTTTACACCCGGGGCATGTATAATGAGCTGCACAGCTGGCTATCCCTGAGACAATAACACAAGATGCAGTGGCAGAGTAAACTCCTGTTGTCAGCCTGTGTTGTCTTCAGTCTGGGGGCCGGCATGTTTCACATGTATGAAACCCGTGTGCTGCTGCACCCCCAGCAGGCCACCGCGCCCCGCTACATACACGTCCCTTAAATGGGGCTGCTGGGAAAACAGATCTGGATATACGCCTCACTATATGGACTTGCAAGGAAAACGTATAGGACAGCATTCACCTGTAAGAGCACAACTTATTTGGATATAAGAAAATTATTTCCTGCAATAACGATACCGTTTTTTGATGGCAAGCGTTGTAAAGAGATATTTAATGCAAACTCAAATGACACTTTGGTAATCCGTGAAGTTGGACCTAGAGTATATACAGAGGAAGGCATTATTGCTGCAAAGATGTCTAACATATCCCTAGTCATAATGAGGGGATTTGTACAGAATATTAAATACTTTTTGGAATTTAGAACTCAACTAAAAACTGAGGAACTTGCTCTTGAGAAAGGATTACAGGAATTTGCTCAAGGGTATCTACATGAGCTGGCTAGGAAAGTATCATTAAAAAGAAATGGGAGCTTATCAACAGACAACAAAGGCATAGGCCACATAAACGGTAAACCACTTGTATTTGTAAATGTACATGTGCGAGGGGCTGATTTTCTTCAAAATCCCCTCAACCCAAGTGATGTCTACTACAAACAAGCAATGGACTATGTAAGAAGGAAGTATGGGAGTACTGTTGTGTTCAGTGTGGGAACAGATGATCAGAAGTGGGCACGATTCCTAATCAGAGCTGATGATGCCTATTTCACCCCTAGACAACAGAGAAACCAAGACTTTGCCATAGGTCATGCATGCAACCATACTATAATGGGCTTGAGTACATTTGCATGGTGGATGGCATTTCTGGGAAGAAGTCAAGAAGTCATCTACTGGCACCCCTTGGCTAATAAACATAACAGGCAAGGGGGTTATTGGCCACAAGAATGGACTCCAATAACCATAGAAGCAGATGCCAGTAAGAACTTTATTAAACAATACAGAAAAACTCAAGCTCTTTTGAAATAGACCACTATGCATTTCTAAACATAACCCATAGCAGAATAACAGAATTCATTTGTTTTACATTGAAAGAAAAAAAACATATCTTCTTGCTATTTGACTGATGATTAAAACAAAAAATCAATTGTAAATTCTGCTGGAATCTAGCCTCCTACTAAACTAAATTGGGTGTGATTTTGTTTTAAGTTGTGTTTATGAGAATAGAACTTAACATTTCAATATCAATATCAATTTCAATATCTCAACTGCCTCATCAGGGAGCACTGCTGCCTGGTGGTGATTTCTGTGATGACCATTACATGCTGCTTTGAGGTGTCCCTTTTGTCCCACCTTGTTTATCCCCCTCAGTGCCAGGAATGTTAAACAGGAATTTGTAATTGTGTGACAAACTTTTTGTTAACAATGTATTTTACTTTCCAATTTATTCTGACTATACAATGCAATCCTGGCTCGTTTCCTGTTGTCTGTTAGTCATGAAACCAATGTACCCGTCCCGTATTGTCTGGTGTTAAAATCCTAGTAGTCATTATAATATTTCATGCATATTTCTGTACATTGTATTAGCAAAGGTGTAAATGCTTGATTGAATATGAGTATGATATTTTTGAGGCATATAAATTTCCCTAATCCACTTTTTGTAAATTGTGAGAAGATCAATAAAACTGTTTCAAAACTCAAAAAAGAAATTGACTTAGCCCTGCTCTGCCACCTGGTGTACAGCCTACAGGTAGTTTTATGATGAAAAAGAAAAAAATCAACACAAAGAAATGAGCTATGTCTAGATGTTAAATCAGTCTTTGATTCTGGGCCTGACATCATGTTTATCCAAATATGAGGAATTATTTCTACTAATCTAAACAGCTGTTTACTATTTGAAAATCATGTCACACACAATAACAAGTTATTTCTACAAATTATTCCCACATTTTCTCCTGGTAATTCCCATTTAGAATATGTCTATGTCATTTATTTCTGTCCTTGCACAATACATTTTTTATGCTGCCTCAAAATTGTGGGAAAAATAGCTGGGGGACTCTGTAAAGAGGCTAGAGGGCTGCATTCTCCCAATACTTTTTGGGACAGCATTTAGAATGTATTTCATACAGGCAGAATGAAATCAACTAAATTCTTCCTTTTTCAAAATTTCTTTATTTGACTTCCACATAGTGATTTACATGTCAAAAAGGATCTTTTCTATACCAGAATTAACAGGAGAACCCATGAAGGCAATTTGCCTTTGTGTGCTCCATAGTTCTCACATAGTTTAAACTTTATTACAGATAACAATCATAGCCCATTTACATTGTATTTACTAAACCTTTAATCCAAGATATACATCAGAGGCACTAATAATGATAACTGTACAACAATACATTTTGTGTGCAAATCCTCAACAGCCCCAGAAAGGTTTTATAAGTCTAGAATGACAGCCATACATGAGGACGCTGCTATGGCTGTCACCCTGGGCGTCCTATGTGATGAGAACCCCCGTGGAGGTAGCGATGACGTGAAAGGCCGGAGTTGCCAGGACCTGAACAGGGCAGGGCCTATTTGTGTTTAATTGATTATGGTTAACAGTAAGAGGTGTGTCCTCATACAACATTGAAATTGCAGTATTTGGTGCCCCTTCCCCTTTTTCCAGGCTTTCATATGTGTCCTACAGAAATAAGACACACAAAATATTTTTTTGGTTTTTCTTTGAGAACTTGACTGCTAACTATTTGTGTTTTCAAAATGTAACACTGACTCATGGTTAATGTAGTTGTGATATTTTATGTAGCACTGACTCATGGTTAATGTAGGTGTGGTATTTTATGTAACACTGACTCAGGGTTAATGTAGTTGTGGTATTTTATGTAAGACTGACTCATGGTTAATGTAGTTGTGGTATGTTATGTAACACTGACTCATAGTTAATGTAGTGGTATTTTACCTTTGTTTGTTGTTTTGCTATATTCAATTTTCTAAATCAATGCATGTGATTCTTCAAAGCAAAACGAGTTGAAATTCTGATCATTGGTCATGAAAATGGCCATAGCAATGGTTGCTATGTCAGACGGGATCCAAGATGGCTCTGGTGGGAAGTGTGACTTCACGGGTCAAGCAGGGGTTGGGGCTTAGAGATGAGCCCCTTTCCTGGGTATGCCCCTACATCAACACACGTACAGCTCAGTTACTGGTAGCTGTCCCACCACAAACCCAGCTACCACAGCAGTTCACCATCCCAATCATACTTTACTGGAGTTATTGGAAAATTCACAAATTCTTCTCTCCAAAATTTTAGTGTATGGGTTACATTTTCATGCTCCCCAGAGCCATGAAGTCCCTTCTCCTTGCGGCAAGATGTGAGACCAGAGTTGGGGCGGGGTTGAAGTACTTGTAGATTAGGATATAAAGTATAGAGCTTATGGTCATGCGAGTACCTTATATGGTACATCTCATGTAGCATGTTAAGTTCAGTACGAGCAGCTTTGTGTTGCCTGTAGAATGTTGATGTCAGAGCAACAGCTTTTAAAGTTGGGTCAAATTTTTTGTCAATACTAACATTATTATGATACCAATCCTGGAATTTACGCCAGTGTTCGGGGTCAGGTGCATAGCCCCAAGTACAGAGCAGGCCATATAAATAAACAATATTGGATTTATCTTTAGGGCGTTTCAATAGTTTTCCCTTCTTGGGGCCTGTTTCAATCGGGCAGCCTTCATCACTGAGGCATATGCCATTGATTTCATGCTTTCCAGCATAAAATGTCCTTGCTTTTTTCAAATATTGATAAAAGTATTGGGAAACATCCACATCATCCTCTATAAATACCCCCAACTCTCTGGTGCCAGGTTTAGGTTGCCAGCTGTAGATCCACTGAAGGGCTGCAGAGCCATGCTGGGTTTGGACATGGACACAGGTGGAACCATGTCTGAACCTAAATGCTTTTGCATAATTCAAAACTGTCTTATTTACTGCACCATTTGGTAATCGATCAATCCATATCTCCAGTGATATCCTATCCCCCATGTAGTTAGCCTTTTGTATGGCATCTAAACATTTGGAGAGGGACTGCAAGCGATTAAACGTCAGCACAAGTAACCTCAAGTCCACCTCCTCGTTGTAGCTGCATGGTACTTTAGATACACACACTGCACATGTTGCGAGTTTGCTACCAGTACCGTATACCAGTAATCTGTGCAGTCCTATTATCTTATTATTCAGCATGGTAATCAGGAAACATATCAATACTCCAAGAATGCAAAATAAGGCATAGTTAGTTTTGGAGGCATTCATCTCTGTCTGTCAGTATGACTCCAACAACTTCCTGCGGTGCTCAGCCATTCTGTAAGTAGAAGAGCACCTGGTGATGTAATGAGCAGGTAATGACAGGCAATGGCAGGTACTGACAGGTACAATGTATAGTATGGTATTTTAAGATTGAACCGTCTGTCAGCCTCATGGCTCTGACTGTAATCTCTCTGCATCTGGGGCTTTGAGCTCTCTTATATATGCTAACAATAACATATGATAGTTACTCATTTCCTTTAATAAAGGCATGTTAGTATTACGATGTATTTCTAGGGGTTAACCTATGAGCATTTTCACATGTTTTAAGACACCTATTTTGTAACCTTTGTAATTTCTGTAAACGTTCAACAACTACTCCATTGTACAAAATATCACCCTATGATAGGAACAATGTATGCCTTATAAACACTTATATTAGCATTTGGACAAGCATTTTTAGGTAGACAATTCTTGCATGTTTCAAAAAGTAACCCTTATATTGTAAAGTTTTTATGAGAACTTTAACATGTGGTTTATATGATAGCTCAAATCTAGAGTGATACCCAAGTATCTGATAGTCTCTACAGGCTCTAAAAAATTACCATTTCTTTTTTAAATGACAAGCCCCTTCAATGTATAAAATTTAGCACTCAAACTAAAGACTATAACTTTAGTCTCCTTCTGATTTATAGTAAGCTTATTCCTAGTTGACTAGTCAGTAAAACAATTTAGGCCTCTTTTTACTAGGGCTTGAGTAGCCAGAAAATTATGTCCTGAAGCATATATCACAGAGTCGTCCACACAGAGCAGGGTATTACAATTTTCACTTTGAGGAATACAGTCATTTATGTAAATCAAAAACAATAAAGGACCAATTAGATATCGAACCTTGCGGAACACCACATCCAAGATCTAGGAAATAAACCATTATGATCTATCGCATTGTAGATACTAACATATTACAGTTTTGGTCAGTTTAACAATTTAGGCCATGGGCTGATGGGACCCCTCGTGCATCCCCCCCACCACTCAACCAAATCACTTTTTTTTAGGCCCCTTAGGGTCCCTAGTACAAGATTCAAGATGTTAACATTGAATATCTTGGGATGCACTACCGGTTTTGGCTCGTTATCCAATTGCGGGTTGATACCTGTTTTCCGCCTGTTTTTACCTCACAAAATATAGGAGGCATGTGCAGGTTTTGAACTATAATAACACCTTTCAGTCAGAGCAGCTCTAAGCAAAGGAACTCATTTGAAAGAAGACATAGTTCCCTATTAATTGATACCTACTATTTGCATCAGAGGTGAGAATTGGCCGAACCACAGGCTCGGGAACATTGGAGTTTGAAATCACAAATCGCAAATTTTTACCCAAAAATTTCATTAGGCACAATAAACATACTTATAACAACCCCTTATCCCACATTTGCCCAACCAATCTGCTATGGGATGATGAGAACAAACCCTCCTGATTAATTTGGGCCATAGAACAGCCTGTTGTGAAGACTACAACTAGATTTATTGCCTTAGGTATATGGACATTCCCTTGATCCAGCAGCGCTTCATTTCATGTTATTTTGGATTCCACTTAATGTAAAAGCACAAATTCTTATTGTAAGCTGTTTCTAACGAAATGAAATCTGTTCAAAAAAGTATGTTGATTAAGAATATTGCTGGTGCTATGAAATACAATTGTGTGGAGAGGCCGTAAATGATCAAAATCCAAGGTGGCCGCTGATCAATTCAGATGGTACTTCTCAGTGTATGAACAATGAGTCTAGAAAGATTCTAATGACAGCTACCCCCAGTAAATCCACCCCAAGGAAAATTATGAGACATTTAGTTTGATGGTAAAACCAGTGGTTGCCTAGCAACAGTGTGTTTGCATAGCAACCAACCCAAAAAAAAGGGTCAGGGACAGCTATAACTGCAGTATTTCAAAAAAATCCATGAACAAGTGAATTGAAGTATAAACCCAGTTCATATCATCCTGTTAGGGTAACAGGGTAAGGAAATACATCCATCAGAAACAATAGTTGCTTAGCAACAGCTGGTTTGCATAGCAACCAAGCCCATAGTTGCCTAGGGTCTTCTCAACATGCCTAGGGTCTCCTCAACAAGCCTGGGGGCTCCTCAACACACCTAGGGCACCTCAACACACCTAGGGCCTCCCCACCTGTGTTCCCCTGACCCGCACGCTGCACAGAGACCAGCTCCCAACCATCTACCTGCCTCTAAGACTTCAGACACATCCCGGTGACTTCATAAATGCATCATGGACTTCAGACATGCATCATGGACTTGTGTAGGACCTCTGTTATGGGTGTATACGTGTAGACCTTGGAGTGAGTACTGAGTGGAGAGTAGTAAGCCTCAGACATGGCTGCAAATCCTACTTCACATCTAAAATCTCTTCTAAATGTCTTGGAACTCCTCAACATGTCAACCTTCATTAACCTTTTGCTGCCCTGATGATCAATAATAGAATCAGTTTGTATTTATTACAGATGGGATTTATTGATGACCTCTATGTTATCAAGTAAACAAACCCCATTCCTTAGTAACTTAAAAATAAATAAAGAACACACCTACACTGTTTAACTGGGTTTGAGACACAGACCTGCAGATGTACTCAATCCATTATCTTCTCAAGCAAGCCAGAGCCGGCGAAGTGATGGCATCTTGGATTCCAATTCAGAAGTGATTGAAAGAGAAAGGTGTAAGGGACAGGGTGTGAGAGTAGGATCGAATAATTATAGCCAGGGTTCGAATCCTATGACAAGCAAGCATTTCCAACACTTTCTGTGAAATGACCCATTTTCTTTTATATTTTATATTAAGCACATCAAGGTTTTTAAATTGAATGATAGTAGATTACAGTGCCCTCCCTCCTTTTCTTTGACATTATTCTAACATTCTAACATCAAGGAAAGCTGAAGAAAAATGAAAGAAAGAAAGACAGAAAGAAAGAAAGAACAAAAGAAAGAAAGAAAGAAAGAAAGAAAGAAAGAAAGAAAGAAAGAATTGAAAACGAAAGAAAGAAAAGGAAAAAGGGCACCCACTGTAAGAATTAGGATTTCAATATGACTGATGTCTATGTCATAATAGTACATTGTATAAAAGCAAGTCAAGTATGCAACTAATATATTGTACAGTCTCTAATGTCAGTGATCATTTCAAAGGCATATGTAAGCAGCTCTTAGTATATTTCTATTTCTCTTCAAAACCCAACTAATTGTTTATCTGCCTAGCAACACACATTTCCATGGTCCTGAGGTTGATTATAATCATACCTACCCCCCTAATATGGACCCTAGGCATGCAATGGTTATATTGGTTTGTTGCAAAAACAGCTGTTTGCCTAGCAACAGCTATTCTTATTGTTTATCTGCCTAGCAACACCCATTCCCGTGGTCCTGAGGTAGATTATAATCATACCTCCCATCCCTTCAAATATACCAACCATGTAGACATTATGTTCCTTTGAATGCAAGAATTGCAGTTGTTGCCTGCACAAAGGAATGCTTGAGGCATTTTTTTACGCGGCAACAACCGCAATTCTTGTTTCATTTTATATGAGAAGATGTAGATACATCGTTCCCGTTTATTTATCCTGGCATTATAAAGAACTTATACAGCTCGAAAATATATATCACCAGCAATGACAGAGCAATACACTTAGTTGATCTTTTATAAATTATAACAATGATATAGTTGTGTAATCCATTGATCAATATGCAAATGAATATTATACATAAATTTGTATGTTGTTGTTGTTGTTAATTCAGTTATTTTACTTGCAATAACGTAGGGCCAGGCCCTGTTTGCATTCTGCAACTCAGGTGCATGTAATAGCAAATCAATCAATGGGAATCATTTAGATGTTTCAATAATACATAATATTTGCTATGGAATCATATAGAAATACTACTGTTGACTGTGAAGCAGCTTTCGCATTGTCACAGATAAGACCACATCCAAGATGTGTATGAATGAGATCAGAGTAACTTCATTCACCTTGTTTCATTAGAGAAAAAGCTTTACTTTTCAAAAGTGAAAAGAATAAAAAAAAGAAAAGAAAAAGAGAAAGAAAGAAAAAAAAATAGGCTGATGTGGTAAGCCTATAGGCTGATGGCTTTAGCCTTATATAATACATCTCGGTGATGTTATTCCAAGTAATGGTGAACGTAAGTTGTTGATTTTTCACTCGAGTCCAAAAATTTGAGAAATGATGTACATAATTTATATATAAGGAGGAAATGGGGAGAGAATGAGGGGAGTACCTAAACCCATGATATAAATAACCAGACTCAATTTCTAGTTTCTGGGGGATATAATATATCCTTGAGTTCCAGAGGGTGGAAACCCTATATTCATAACTTCGTCTATAATGGGGATTTTTTGGCCCTACAATGTTAACAAGTTTGCTATCATGTGCTCTGGTTCTAATGTTTCTCTTGTCAACATTAGAATCAATAGAGGCAAAATCGAAGGCGGCTGTATTCAGATGCATTTTTCTTTTATCTCCCAGCTTATTTACACCACATTTTCTAAGGCATGAAATTCTTCATTTATATATATATATATATATGTAGTTTTCAGGCCTCTATTGAAGGCATACTGTAAATTTTCTAGAGTATTATTCGTAGAGACACAGCATAAAGCATCGCCATAGTCAATGGCAGGAAGAATCATGCAAGTGAGAACTTTTGCACTGGTTTGTTCATCCATCTTCTTTCTTACCCTTCTAAGCAATTTTACTTTGTGATTGACATTTCTGGCTAGCCCTTTTGTATGTGCCTTAAAATCTAAATTACTATCGATGGTGATACCCAGGTATCTATACGTATACGCCTTTGTTAGAGGAGCATTATCAAGCCTAAGAGAGATCTTGGGCATCGTCTTTATATTTGCAATTGTACCAATTGCATGACCCTGGTTTTTTTAGCATTTAGAGACAATTTATTAGCCTTGCACCATGTAATCACGCATTCCAACTCATTATTAAGGATATTTTCCACTTTTGGAGATAAATTGTTTTTAGGGTAGTAAAGTAGGGTATCATCCGCATAGGGTTGACATATTATGTCTTTTAAGGGAAAACCAAGGTCATTAATATAAATGATAAAAAGTAGGGGTCCTAGGACGGATCCTTGGGGTACCCCACAAGGAATATTGAGTGTGTCAGATGTTTTGCCGTTTGCTTTTGATTTTTGGACTCTGTTTGTTAGATAATTTTCAACTAAATTTCTGGACGACGGTCTAAAGCCTAATTTACCTAATTTGTTTATTAATAGTAAGTGATTAATGGTGTCGAAAGCCTTTCTAAAGTCTAAAAATATTGCTGTGGTTCCTTTATCTTCATTAAATGATTTATAAAGGTTATCTGTAAATTTCACTAAGCTATTGAGAGTTGAACGTCCAGGCCTAAAACCATCTTAATTTTCAGATAGAATGTTATTGTCTTTTATATGTGTCATGATTTGTTTATGTATAATTTCTTCTATTAATTTTGAGGGTAAAGGTAATATTGAGATAGGTCTTAGGTTGTTCACATCAGAGGGATTTCCACCTTTGGGTAGGGGGGTAACAGTGGCTATCTTCCATGCTTCGGGGAAAACGGAGGTTCTTAACACTAGATTAACAATGAAGGTGATATGCTCGGATAGGCCCAAAAAGGCAGCTTTGAGTACAGATGTTTTTACCATAGGAATACCTGATGGTTTGTTGGACTTAATTCTATGTATTAGTTTAATAAGTGTATCCTCCTCAACTTCAGTAAAGGTAAAAGCAGGATCGTATACCGGTGGTTGAAAAGACCATGGCTCGTGTAGGGTTCTGGCTAGGTTGGAGCCTATAGTTACAAAATACTCATTAATGTAGTCAGCAAAGGCTTCTATATCTACTTGCAGGTTAGTGTCATGGTGTATAAGGTTAAATGATAGAGAGGCTGGCTTAGGTTCACTATATTGTTAAGAGATTTCCAGTATTCTTTGGGATTATTTATATTGTCGTCCACCTGTTTTTTATGATAATTTTCTTCTGCTTTTTTATTTTCAGACTTAGAAAGGTTTTGATAAAAATGTTTAATATAATTGTCATCTTGAGTTTTTGACTTTTTAAAACGCTTAATGGCATCATTCTTATCTTTGATAAGGCTTATCAGGTCAGCATCCAACCAGGGTTTTTTAGTTTGCTTAAAATTAAATTGTTTTACTTTGCAATTAATGTCTAAAATATGATTAATAGATGATATTAGCATATCCCAAATTTATTCCAGTCTAGATTTTGTAGACTTCTTACAAAGTCAGCCTCATTAAATAACCTATAGCTTCTACCTTTAAAAGACAAGGGTATCTTAGGAGTGGGAATGTGCTTCCTTGTTACATAGATTAGTTCATGGTCACTAAGTCCACCTAGGGATTTTACTCCAGAGGCAGTAATATGCTCAGAATTTGTAACTATAAGATCAATTATGGAATCTCTCTGATCTCTATTTGGATTATACCTTGTAATATGTCTTATCAATTCCCTTGCACCAAGCCCTGCTACCATGTTATTCATTTTGTCTTTATCGGGGTTTGAATGTAGGTAGTCTATATTGAAGTCCCCCATGAGGAAAATTTCAGAATACTTATTAGAGTCTATATTATTAAAGGATGTTTTAATAATATCCAGTGCTCTAGCCACGTCTCCCTCAGGAGGCAGGTATATATTTGCGATAACAATTCTGTGTAATTGAACTCTAGAAATAACTGTCCATGGGATCTCTATGTCTTTGTTGCTAATATTATAGAGCGCCAGCTCATTACTTGACATAAGACCATCTTTAATATATGTTAGTAATCCTCCATGGTTTATTTCCCCGGCGTCTCTTAACTGCCTGTCTAGCCTGTGTACAGAATATCCCTCTATGTGAACATGATTATCTGACAAACTCTCATCCAACCAGGTCTCTGAAAAGGTAGCACAGTCAATGTCGGAGTCAATCACATAGTCTCTTATTGCACCCATGTCATTATATATACTGCGAGCATTAAAATGTGTAAAATGTAGGCCTTTTACCCCATTCAGACCGATGTCAAAAGACATAAAAAGGCATCATGTAGGACATACATACCCCCAGACCCGTGCCAGATAGGGTCCCCTCATCTCTCTCTCCTCCCAACAACATTTTATAATTAATGGGACTAATGCATCTAGTGCTGCCCATGTCTTCTACTAATAATCTCACTAGGCTGACTGAGAACAAGCGAAATGTGGGAGTTTGGGTATTAACCTTATAAACATTTGTATTTGCAAGGTACAGTTAACAATGTAACAAATCACTGTCGGGGAGACAGCATAATAAATTTTAGTATAATAATACAATGCCCATCTTACCAGAGTTCATAAGTCTGTCCATATGGTGGTAAGTAGGGTATGGTTAGTATAACAGCAAGTATATTTCCATGCTATTTTGGCATCTAGCCAATGTTCACGAGTTGTGAGAGGGAAGGCCTCAAGTGTCCATTTAGGCGTGTTGCTAATACAACAGAAGACGAAATATTATACAATTTATAATCTGATATTATGAAAACAACTCACTCATTAGAGTATATATTGTCACTAGATCACATGATATAATATATCAAAGCCCCGAGTTGTCCTTACCTGAGCTTAGGGTCTGCTGTTCTAAAATATATTATGTATGGCGACACCTATAGCGTCCAAAAGTGAGACGGAGTTGCGGGGTTGTATTGGTTTAGTATAGAACCACAGAAGGTGGAAGACGAGATTGGACGCCATTGAAAAAGCACTGATGTGCAGGCAGACAGTATATCCAGACCAGCGCCTGCGTCTGTGTGCCCGACGCTGATTGGATACACTTATGTACACCTGTACAGTGGGGGTATGTCGGATTTTATATCCTGTTATGGCATTGGTGGCAAACACTCGGGCCCATTCACTCCTTGTGTATGAGTCAGGGTGGATCCCATACGGCAATTTCTCATACTTACGTACCACCTTTCCTCTCTTATGGTCGTGTACAGTTTCATTTATTTTCGGACCTTGAATACCTAGTTGTCTATTCATGTCTGTAACTATTTCGTTAATTAAGGGAATCCCAGTGTTAATCACCTTTTGGGCCTGTAGGTGGTCATGAAGAATCGGATTGTAGATGGAGGGAGCATGGTACTTGTTGTACTGGGAGTAAGACACGCCCACCTGTTTGGCAAATACCATAGGCTGGTTCTGTGAGCATACGTAATCCTTTATGCGTTCTAGTCTCTCCTCAACCATATTCCTGACTTCATCAAATACCGGGGTAATGATTGACTCGTCTCCTCACCGTATCTTTAACCTTGAAGTATGAGCCGCCCATGTCACCTTTGACCAGACCATTTATCATTCTCTAGAATTTGTTACTATCATGTTGATATTCATCAAGGCTGTCCTTAATAAATTTGGCTTTTGTTTTTTTATAAATTTATTTACAGAATTTCTCAGATCCTCAGTCCTCAGATATCAATACATATTTTCATTAACCTCGTAGACACCTTTGTCGTGTTTAAATAATCTAGGTTAAAGTCACCCATAATCATTAAGTCTTTACGTCTGAGATAAGCCTTTCCAACCCGAGTATTAAACTCATCAATGAAACTTGCCTTATCTGACATTAGTGACCACAATTTTTTTTTTCCCATTTCTAATAATTTCCACCCATTGTATTTCATATTATTGTTACTAATGTTTAAATGCTTATGATTGGTGGTTGAATACGATAAGTCATCTCTTATATGAATAGATACACCACCACATCTTTTATTGTCCTCCCAACTTCTATGAAGTCTTTCAAGTCTGTAGCCATCAATATCGACCATACTATTCATTATGCCTTCATGTAGCCAGCTTTCTGAAATACCTAATACAGCGTCACCTTTATCACTTATATGTACACGTAGTGTCTCAATTTTAGATTTTAAACTAATATCAATATGGACCAAAGAGAAATCATTTTTTACTACCTCTTACAAAATGCCTACCAACCATGATAAGCATGGGCACCCAATAACATCACATCAACCATATCAATACACATAAGTAACATGGTTAGCAGGTTAGGGCAACTCGTGCCACCTGCATAGAGATTTCTCCCTGTCATGAGGATAAGCCCAGAGTGATCAACCTTAGAATAAAGTGATACGTCCCCCCTCCCGAATACTTAGAAATTATATAACAACAATGTGCTTTGTGCCCTTTTTTACCCAGTATATATGACTTTATATATGTCATTAATTTAAATGTAGGTTACTAACATACACATCCCAATGTAGCACGCAAATCTCATGTTTAGTCAAAGTACCGGTAATCATACAAGTTATCAACAAAGTGAATCTATTTCATGTTTCATGCTTCAGTAGTACAGGCAGGCTTATAATAACCAGTGCTAAGTCATCAAAATATAATATGTTATTATACAATAGGTATACATTCAATATATTAGTTCACATCATATAACATTATATTTCCGTTATACTCAAGCGTTTTTTTTAACCCTTCAGAAAACATTATTGTCCCATCAAATAATGTTTTCTTTAGCTGGGGAGTGACCTCAGGCCTGTCCCAAACCTGTCCCAAACCTATTCCCGACTACTCAGCTTATCACGATCATGTTGGCCCAAACCACTCCTATAAGCTATTACAGAAATAAAGATGTCTTACTTTAACCCAAGCAGCACTGGGTTTGTTGATAGAATTATCAACTACAGATGTATGTTCAGAATTCAAAACAAAATTATGACAGCAGTATCTGTGCCGACCAGAAATTTATGATTGAAAGTAATAGTTTTCATTATAACCAAACATTCTAGAGTCACGTGAGTATTCTTCAAGTAATTTCTTCCTCAAGGATGCTGGGATCTGCCTCAGATACCCCAAACTCATAGTTCTATCAGTATTTGTAACATGTGGAGAGGCAGGCATCCAGGGGTTAACTTTGAAGACAGAGGCCAGCAGAAACTGAGCATCAACATTGAAGCTTTCCTGTTTTCCTATGAAATCATAGTTAATAAAACAGGGGCTGCATAGTTTTTCAACAGTCTCAAAATGCTCATCTTGTCTTAGCACCTTGCCGTGTGGGCTGAGGATGTAAGACGCAAAGTCTGTGAAAGTTAGATTTGAGCTTCTGTTAACTTTCCTTTGGGTTTTTGTGTAGTTTTGAATGCGTTGCTTAATATTAAGGAAGTAAATATCTTTCCTGTTCCGGAGAAACTTATCCTTGAAAGCTGAGACCAGCCGCGATATAGGGTCTCGCATGAAAATGAATTTATAGTAGGTCTGGATGCGAAACATAGCCTCCTCCTTGGCGTATTGACTGGCTGCCCTCAAACCATACCTGCAAGATGCAGAATAAATAAACAAAGGTTCACAAGTTTTAGTCAGTTGGCTGGGTTATTTCATGAGTTAGATGTCAGGCCGCATAACAATAACAAGTGACATACCCCAATCAACAGACTAGAACAAGTTTGCCTTTGTGTTTAGTGTTTAAATTGAATTATTATCGGGGTAGGGCCTAATTCAGCTGAAATAGCCTTTTCCTACATTGTTCAAATGTAGATATATCGCCATTTTGATGACGTCACAGGGCCGTACAATACAGCCTTGGGTTATTTTACAGGGGGAGTGAAATATGGCACTTCTTGGTTAAATCAATAACACTGCTATATTTCTTAAAAATTAAAAAAAAGGGCTGCTCATTTTTTGATAACAGGGGGATCCAGTGACTTCCGTACAAAAAAAAAGATGAAAAATATTCATTGGATTTATTCAGCCTGTCCAATACCTGAGAGGTTCTGCAACCTGTTGTATACGTGAGAGGTTCTGCAGACTGTGATTGAGTTGTACCTTTGCTGCATCATACAGGACCAGGCTCCATTCACACATCCCAGTTCTCGATTTGATTATTGAAATGCACAATATGATCAATATGATCAATTTTCAATACGGAACTGTATGTTCTACAGAGATTGTAGAACTTCCAAACTCCTATGCTTGTATTTATTTCAACTAACATGATACTCATACTCACCGCTAATAAGACAACTTTCTCACCAAAGTACAAATATCTGTGACCTGATGATACATACCTATCTAACAGCGTCCGGTTATGTAGGGCTGGGTTGATCTTTACTCTCAATCCAGGAGTACTGAAGCTGGCCAGTCTTGCTTTCCAGGAGGAGCAGCCTGCTTTGGGTACATAGCAATACAGTACCCGGTGCTTCTCATCCACCAGGATATGATTCAGTGCTCGTGTGTAAGCATACCTCCAGGAATCCAAACTGCTATTGTGCCTCTCATTTAGGCAGAAGTTTTGAAGAGTCTTTCTCCGCTCTTGTTGCATGTTGAGTATATTTGAATATGGTCCTCTATTCAACATGATGTCTGTTAGTTGTGGATGTTGAAGCCACAGGTTAGCTTGGAGGCTGCCAGGCGGGTTAGCTTGCAGGATGTGGAGCAGGGTGTACGTCAGCACGGCAGTCACCAGCAGCAGCCACCCCGGGTAGGAGTAGGACGCCCAGGTAACTAGCTTTCTTTTTGTAATACGCATCATACAAGCTAAGCAGCTCAGTGATTAGTCCATGTTAAATACAAGACTGACTCTTCTTTATTATAGACGCAACATCATGATTTGTGGCCTCTCCCTCTTTCTTACTTTCTCACACCTTGTGAAATAAGATCCTCACGACCCTCGCATTCATACTAAGCAGAATGATGAAGAGTATTTCAAGCTGCAATAGATTGTTGTAAACTCACCACTAACAAGACAACTTCTCATGGAGAAGCCATAACTGGTTTCCAAGCCAGGCTGTGCTTTAATTGATATCAGACATGCCCGCATAAGATGCCACCTGTACAATTCTTTTTTATTATTAGGAATTCTCAGACCCCCTGTGTGGCTTGTAGTATTTGTAAAGGTTAGGGCTGTGGCTTTTTGCAAGTTAGATGTGACACTTTAAAGTAGTTGAATAACAGACATACTACATCTGACAGGTTGCCCCAGATACATGAACACCTTTCATAATGTGGATTTACTTCCTGTTACAGTCGTCTCACATGTAGGTTAGTGACAAATAGGCAGAAACAAAGATGTACCTCTCCCACCTGTATACTCTGTGTGTGTGTCACCGCTATATGTGTGTATACCGAGTGCTACTCAGGGGGGGTACAGAGTGTCAGATCACTATGCAGAGTGTGTGTGTAGCCATGTCTCCTGCCAGGGGTCTGTTACATAAGGAATGGACGGGTATGTAAAGAGCCATAACTACAGTTTAGTGTTGCAAGGCTGTAAATGATGATACCCATTAATCAATGGTACCCTTTAGGGGAAAAGGGAATGATTTGTCTTTTCTATACAAATTTGTGCAGTGTTACCATGCTCACAAAAAGGTGGTCTTTAATAATTATCTGTACCCTTTGATATAAAATATATAGTGTTTCACAAGTCAAAGTTATACGTGTGTCAAGCACATGTTTAACTTAAAAGAAAACATATATCACCCTTTTTTTAAACTAAATTTGAATAACTATATATATATAAAGGTTTGCATATAAATATTTAGTGAAATTAACAAACATATAATTTTTTTTATAGGAAAAATTATGAACGAAAATTGGTGCCCGTGCAGCCATGCCAACTATTTAAATGGTAGGGCACTGTTAGTGATCATAGATATCTTATTATATTTGTTATATGTGGCCCTATATTATTTTCATTGACAAACTGATGCCAGTTAATTATTCACTTATATAAAATTTTCTTTGTTGTATGCAACCTTTCCTATTTTCATTGATATATGGTTCTTGACAATTTGTGATGAAGTCCCCAAAAATGTGTAGTTTACCATGTACCCTGCCCAGTTTCGGGACATTTTGGGCATAAATTAACGGATACAAATTAGTGGGCACCAATATTAACGGGCACAATATATTGTATCGCCCTTTAATATATTTAGTCATTCTGCAACACCCTAATTTCTATCCCATTAGCATGCCCGTTTTTTTTAACAGATTACAATCTTTTTCTCTCTGAACTTTTCACAACTGTCCATGCAAGAAGTGTTCGCCCGTTGAACGACAACCGCAAAATGTCGATATTTTTTATTTTGCCTATTACAAAAACATAACCAAAATACATCTAGATTCATTTCCTACCTTTCAGCATAGCGATAACTTCCGTATTTAATCGTATGATGCCATCATCAAGCATTTCCTATCGTTCGACACGACAACAACGTAAAGTTAACAAAATGGCCATCTCGCGGGTTCACGGGATCTCGCAAGAGTGCGACTCGGAAATGCTCAGGGATCATTTTATCTTCCGAAATAGAGCAAATTGGTTCTTGGTTCTGTTCAACCTCAGTAGGAAGCCCCAGGGTTTGAAGGTGAAGTCAGACACACGGATGGCCTGGTCACTTACTGTCACATGGGCCTTCCTCAACAGTCCTCTGAAGGCCATAATGGCTGCAGTCCACCAACACAGATCGCGAGTCAAAGACATGTCTAGCAACTCATACATCCTTGACAAGTCTCTGGGGGACAAGGGGACAGCTTGTTTGACTGCATCACCTAACGATCTCTGCGCGCCCGCCATGGTGCGGGACATGGAGAAGTCCTTGGTCATTACAGGCACAAGGCCATGGAGCTTCTGCAGATATACTACCTCGCTGATATACTGTGTGATGGAAGAATATTTGAATTTGCGGCACATATGCGCTATGTAGAGGCACAGTGTCTTTGAGTCACATGGTATAGGTGGCAGATCGTAGCGAGCACAGAACTCATAGAAGTGTTTCCACTGTGACTTCCTGTGAGTTTTGTGGAGGATGCCAGTGCCATGTCCTGGAGGCGCACCAGCTCTACTTCTAGCCGGTGTCGGTCTGTAACAACAGAGGGAGAACGGGGGATCAATTTGGGCTACAACTGGGTAGGACAACCTCGAAATGAAGTCGGCCACCACATTCTCCTTGGAGCGAAGGTAGCAACACACAATTCTAATATTACCGTAAAACCTCACGTATAAGCCTAACTCGCGTATAAGCCGCACCCCGACTTTGGGTCGATCCTATAAGCCGCACCAGCGATCTGATACTGGTGACTTTTATACTGAAATATAGGAGCAAAAACTCACGTATAAGCTGCACCTTGACTCTGTGCCGATCCTATAAGCCGCACTGGCGCTCTGATTCGCGTACAAGCCGCGGCTTATACGCGAGGTTTTACGGTAAACACAAAACACATCAAGAACAGTTCACGCAGCAGAGACATTGCAATGACATTCTTGCTTCTGCCTGTGGCTAGCATTGAGTGTTGTCAGACCAGATAAAGATGGTATTCTTATTGAGCGCGCGACCCCACCTAGCCAAGGCCACACTTCCTGGACATTGATGTTCTCCAAAAGATTGTCAAATGTAGGTGGGGGGATATAGTGGGGGACAAGGGGACAGCATGTTTGACTGCATCACCTAACGATCTCCGCGCGCCCGCCATGGTGCGGGACATGGAGAAGTCCTTGGTCATGACTGGCACAAGGCCATGGAGCCCACAGCCCACTTGTCCAACCAGACCCCATACAATCAGTCCAAACCGAGACTAGAGCCAAAGCCCCGTGATGACGAGTCGCAGAATATCTCGGCCACCAGATTAGAGGGCTGGAGTATCCGGGCCTTGCCATTGAACACACTAGTGAATGACCTCCACCACTCCAAATCTGCCTTGAACGTGGGTAACAGTCTTGCTCTGTCAGTGGATTCTGACAGGGAATTGGTCAGATTAATCACTCTCCTGGAGAAGGTCCTGACCCCGTGCACCACTGTGGCGCAATGTTCCAAGATGCCGCACCACGAAGTCACCTAGCTGAGTGAAGAGCCAAGGGGCTGAGGCTAAGCGGAATGACAGACACCTGTCCACCAAGACTTCCAGGCCCTCGCCAAAGTCCCAACACAGGCCCTGATATGTCACATGGTCAGGCAATATGTTCACTGATTGGTTCGCTTGGCTAAATCCACAAGTCAAGTGGTGGACATGAAGTTGTAATAGGCCTAACGCCTCCATCTTTTTTCTTGTTGGCTCCCATGACATTGAACTCACTACTGACAGTACTTCTATAATTGGATCGATGATAACCCGGGATATAGAAATCATCCACGATATGGAAACCAGTATTTATACCCCTCAGTACAAAATCATCCTCAGAGCACATAGCACTCGGGAACAAGACATACTCAGCTGCTACTCTACAAGGCTTGAGTTGGGAAATTATAGGGCCTATCATGTGAACACAACTGCAGGTGCCCAATACACAATCACTGAATACTTCCACTACACAGTCTTCAATACACACACATGCTACCAGTGTTCTCACCCCTAAGGGCAAGGTACCATTTGGATTGACATTTACAGTAACAGCCCTAGAGCTGTTTTGAACCTGCCCTAGGGCATCATAACTAGTCCTCCCAGTAGGGGTAACAAAGTCTGGACCTAAGTCCTGTTCATCAACACTGTCATCAAATTCTAGGCCTAGGCCATTTGTACACACATCACTGGGTGACACTAAGTCACATGGAGAATATGGCTCGCTAAACAATGGTTTGTCCCTAGGGACCTCACTGAGTGCACCTTTTGCTTGTGAACTAGCAACACATTCATGTTCGCCGGGCGAACACTTATGTTCGTCGGGTGAACTTACAGTACTGCAATCTTGAACAGTGCCCTGTTGGAGGTCTAGACCTCCCACAGGACTGTCATATCCGATATGGTTAGTGTTTTCTGCGACTTATAGGGCTTGTATCTCCTCAGCAGTCGCTGGGGCGACATATTTAACCTCAACTGACGAAACTTCTGCCATCTCCGGGCCGCTTGAGACTAAGCCAGCGGACGACAAAGTACAAATTGATGGATTTCTAGCTAACGTGGACACAGAGTATGATCAACAGAAGCGATAACGGTACAATTTGCAGACATACCGACAGTATAATCGTCATGATCGATGAATTTGTCGCCTAGCGAAGCGGCATGTTGATCTTCTCCACCACCGCGCGGCCATTTTGAACAAAGCACGCTGGGAGGTGAAGACGACCGACTCGCTACACCTTTTTTGCTATAAGGCGCTAAACTGATAGAATTGGTCGCAAAGACTCTATTATACCTCTAGAAGTATTAATTGCAGACATATTGTCCGCTTTCTGGCCGCTTTCGGACAAAAAACCAATCAAATCGAGTGGACAGATGACCAGTGGCACCCCTGCCTCCCCCGCGGGCAAAGAAGGAAGCTTTTGCTCCCGCGGCCGCGGAAGTCTTCTTGACAAAGAATGTGTGGAATGCGAACGCTTACACTCTGCACCCTGGTGGTCCTCTATGTTTCTCTGCTCCCTGCTTTGTAGAGTGTAGCAAGACTAACCAGCTGATCCTCCCTGGGCTGCTACTGGAGGTGCTGGGGCTGACTCTGGGAGTCAGGCTGCAGGCTTCTGAGCCTTCTTCTTGATGTTGGGACAGTTGGGGGCCTTGTGATCACCAGGAGTAGCAGACATGAGGTTTCTTGCAGCAGGCCTCCTCACAGGACTTGAAGTTGTAGTACCAGCATGGTTAACAATCACCTCCTCCATCCCCTCCTCCTGACCTGGCAGCCCTCTTCTTGGCCCCCTTGGATTTCCCTGAGGGAGGCAGGGCCCTACCGCCCCCACCCCTTGAGGGAACCTAATCCGAGAAATCTGTTTATCAGGGGTTGGATGCCATAAGCGAGCACTTGCATCCCATCGGTGGATGCCAGACTCCGCACCGCCGCATCATAGGCTATGAGGTAACTGAGGTCGTAGATGACTTCCGCAGACCGATCCGACAGGTACCGCATGTGGGACAACAGCTTAAGGGCATTGTTGGTGCCCTTCTCCACATGCCGCTCCAGGAGACTGCACAGGCAGGAGTTGAGCTCCGTGAAGCTTTTGGGCTTATACGCTTATATGGAAGATACCTGGTGATATCCATGTTAACCACACGCTTGGCCCTCCTCCGTGGTATGCAGTGGCGCCTGGTACCGCTCAGGGAGCTGTCCGACACAGGGCGGCCAGGCACCGGGAGGCCAGGCACCGAGTGGCCAGGCACAGGACCCGGGCTTGGGTCTGGTCGTCAGCTTCTGAAGACATCCAGGCGTTTGAACCCAGTACTCACATCAGTGTTCAACCCCTGGACAGAGGCTGACAGCTTGGCTATGTCCCCAGCTAGCAAAACTCGTATGAATCACGTTATCTCTACGTCTTTTTACAACAGATATTTATTACATTCAGAAAGTGGCGCCCATTACATACTATGTGCAAATCTTTAAGACGTGCTTTTGACTATGTAATATCCATGTAAAAAAATCATGTGTATCTTACGTAAATAAGTTACATGATGTAGACATCATCATCAATTATATATATGATATATATACACAATGTAATTTAGATGGTCATCGGTGACATTAATCTGATCTCAGCATAATTTATTTTTTGAAATAAATCCCTATGTATTTTATACACAGACAGCATAATTATGTTAAAAACATGTAAAACCAAAACATTATTTGCACCTATTTTCTCTGTGTGTGGTACTCATCAGAAGCAAGTAACATCCAGGCAATCAACATAATCAAGGGTTTCTTGCCTGTAGACATCACCAATAGTCCTACAGAGACTTAGCACATTGATCTCAGCAAATTGGCCAAGATGTGATGCCAGCTCATGGTCAGTATTTTCATTTGAATAGTTGTAGCAACCAAAGAAAAGGTGTGCTCATACAAATCTCCTGGTTTTCCTTTAAACAATCATTCTACAGGAACAAGAATGACATATCATACATTGCAGACAAAAGTTGGTCAAATTTCATCTTCTTTTGAAATTCTTTGTGTTAAACAAACACTCATTTATGGTCAAAGTATTCCCAATGTAGATTGGATTCTATCGATATTGGTTAAGGGAGACATCTTGTGTTAAAAGAGTGAACCACTTGAAAGGTAAAGTACAGATATGTTATAGACGTCAAAATCTGACCAGATAAGGATGAACCACATTTATAAAGTAGACGTAATATTGATGTCAAATCTATCACTTCATTTTAGTATGCACCTTAAGTCATGAATTTGACACCAAGGTGTTTCTCCAAAAAAAGATGTATTATTCTGATCAAGATTTTACCACCCGTTATTTCAAATAGTAACCACATTTAAACGTATGGATGATATCAAATGACTAATGTCTTTTTCTCATGGCCATTTAGATGTAAATAATACGTAAGTTTCCTGTCAAACTACTATGTGAATCGATTTACTCCCTCATGATGTAATTATGGGGTAATTTTTACGTATCAACGTGAATATGACCAGTAAAAGACATACTTTTTACATAAGGTGCTAGCTGGGTCCTGTCTCACACTGGTTAACTCCTGCTGTTGGTCCTCCACCTAGTCCCTTAGCCCGGACACTGAGATGTCGTCCTCCTCAGACTCCTGGTAGTCTTCATCGTCGTACTCATTGAGGCTGAATAGAGACCTTGTCGTTATGCAGGCATGTTTTACAGGCCCTCAAACCTGACATAGTGGCTGCTCAAGAAAAATACACAGGTGTGGATCCCTGTTAGTTGGTTATGGTCCAGTGAACAAGGAGACCTTGACACTGACCTGGGGCATACAGAGCCAGCAGGCCAGGTAGGCTTAGTATAAACCTAAGTAAAACATATAAACCAACTGTGACTAATCATACCGGTAGCATTATACTTATATATAATAATGGGGTAATTATATACACAATATACAGAACTTTTAGTACAGAGGATTTTTGTATTTCTATCTTTCAAATTGGTTGTTTTAGGTAGTTAGAAAAATAAGGCTTGTGCCAAAGAAAAAACTGAAATTCTATAGGCATTTGTATGATCTGAAGGCTGAGCGTATATTTTTAGCAAAAATATTCAGCCAACTACTTTTGCCATAACATTTTCTTTCCAACGGTAAATGGCATGACTAGGTGCATCCATTTTTTTTTTCCCAAGCAGGGTAAGATCTGGTAAAAATGAGGGGTAATTTTATGATATATTTTCGTCTGTTACCACTTTCTATCACCCCAGGCGAATTGGGGAATGGCTAGCGCATGCATAGTATTGGTTCATGAATAGAATTTATAACAAAATGTCAGAAATACCCTAAAAAAGTAAAGGTGCTATTTATTTTAGAAAAGTATTATGTGTTATAAATGGCGATATTTTGTTAAAAGTGCATGTGACCATACACATGTTAAATATGTATAAGGATAGTCTAGCTGATTCAAGCTGGATGTGATGAGGCATGCACAGTGGTTTTGTATTCTTGGGGAAGACGAAACTGTTATATTAAAAAGTTCTAAGCCATTTGAAAGAGTTTCCGGATAAGACTTTATTACTCTCTATTCAATGTAGGGTACATTCTGAGGTCTACATATATATGTCTGAGGATCAGAGATCCTACGCACATTTCTGTAGTCCATGATGTGTGTCTGAAGTTACTGGCATCTGTGTGAAGTCTCAGATATCTTAGTGAATTCCCAGACCTGTGTGAGTCTCTGAAACCAAACCCAACATGGTTCATTTTATATTAGCAACTTAGTACCGATAGTAAGACATCCAAAAGAATATATTTGCTCTCATGGGTTGAAAGATGTTAGCAACTTCCTGAAAATTGGTAGTAAGGTAATCAACAAACTATATTTGATCAAGTTAAAAACTGGGACAGTGGGTCAGAGCCGTAGTACAGAAATCTTTCACTTTTAGGACTGAACATGTCAACAGCTAACTTTATCTAGTAAGATATCAAAAAATATATACTTGCTCTCATGGGTCAAGTTAGAATATCCGAAACTTTCAGAAAGTTTGCAATCAATGGAAATGCATTTGATTGTATAAAAAAATGGGGTCAGGGGGTTGAGCTTAAATGATTTGATGTTGACTTTTATCCTTTTGACTCAAAGGATGCCGAGATCAAGTTGTAAGGCTCACACAGATAGATCACATCCATGGTAAATTGACACTCACAAAGTCCAAGTGTTGAGGGATGTCGATTTATTGGACACCCACCTGTCCCTTGGAACCCTTATCCCTCAGTCGGGCTTCCCATCTCTCTTCCCAGGCCCCCTATCCTCCTTTCAGGGAAACCCATCCCTAAGGTCGGCCAGGAATCCTAATCCTTCTGCAGTAAAACTCATGACTACTATCTTCAAAAATAATTGGTTTTGGAAAGATTCTATGTCTAGTAGTGTGATTATCATTATAACCGCTGTGCATTGCTTGCAGTGCTTGGGGGTAACACACATTTACTTGAGGTTGTCCAAAGAGTGGGCACCCTGGGAGGAGGGGACCAATACCTAGGAGGAGTGGGGGGGCTGGGAGGAGGGTTGGAAGACCTTACCGTAGAGGTGGCCGACCTTAGTAGGGGTGGGGTCCCCCGAAAGGAGGATAGGGGGCTTGGGAAGACGGATGGGAAGCCTGACGGAGGATGGGGGTCCCATGGGACAGGTGGGTGCCCATAACAAGTAGTCATAGAAACATTTGGCTAAGGCTATCAAAATCCCTGGGTCAATTTTAGTCGGGTAGGTATGATTGGAGTTTTGGAATCAGGGAAACATGTGTTGCTCGACAAATAAACAATTAGATTGGCCATTGCTAAGCAACCAGTTGTCATAGCAAATTAAGGATAAGACCAATAGACTACTTGCACTTCATATAGGGGGTATAGCCATGGTTGTTATCCTCCGAAGTGCAATATTTATGTTGAAATTCGGTTTCTTTTGGGGTCGCCTGGAGTGTAGCGAACTGACATTGCGCAGCAACGTCTGGCAACCCTATTATTAGTATTATTAGTATTGATTAGTACTATATAAATGTTTTCGTTTTGCCTGGGCACCACCATGGGCTCATGGGGCACTGTGACGTCACAAGACAGATTGTGGCAATGAAAATAAATTTCATTGGTGATGGGACTACAATGTACGGTTGAATAGCTGTTCAAGTCATGCTGCCTTAGGTTGCACCAACAGTCTGTAACAGACAGCGGAAAACAGGCCAGCCCCACGGGGAATCGAACCCCGGCCCCTCCGTTCTAGAGCTGAGAATGCTACCGCTACACCACAGGGCTAGCTGCTTCTCCACTGCTCTGCTACGGTACTTGAGCTACCACAGGCGTGCAATGCGCTCTCCATATCTGCTCGGGCTGCCCCGAGCGGTACGTGCCCGCTACATTACTCCCCTTCAGGCTTTTGCTAGGTTCACGGACAGACATGTTACACAGCAATCTGTGATCAAAGCTTATCCCATACTTAGAAATAACCGGCGAAGCCAGTCACCTGCAATGAACATGTGTCTTTGGACGCACACATAGCAGAAGCTGAACACGCTCAAGTACCTAGACTGAGGATCTGTCCAATGTTTTGCCGCTAGATGGCGTTAGGTGGCGGGCCACATAGGACAGAGCGCCTGCATGACTGCACTCCTGGTGGGAATTCCCTGAACTACCCTGCTGGTACCTAAATGTTCCCAGCAAGTGTAGTACTGAAGCATGATACTGTGATGTAAACAAACCTAGTTTTGATACTTCTACTTGTGTCATATTGCTGTCATTTAAACCGAGTCTTCTTTAATACCCATACATGCTATATCTCAAATGGCAGCAATATGACACGAAAGGGAAGTGAGGACATGGACCTAGAAAATTGTCTATGAGGATTGCAGTGCTGAGCGGCCATCTTGTTTCTTTTGACAGCTGTCAAAGTGAGCTTCCCAAATTCCCCACCAGGAGTGCTGTCATGCAGGCGCTCTGTCCTATGTCCGCCGCCAGCCCACGCCATCTAGCGGCAAAACATTGGACAGATCCTCAGTCTATCAAGTACCCGACCTAAGGTTAGGTTCATCCTGGTCACAGCACCAGTGTAACAGACAGCGAAAAACAGGTCAGCCCCATGGGGAATCGAACCCGGCCCCTCCGCTCTCAAGCTGAGAATGCTACAGCTACACCATGGGGCTAGCTGCATCTCCACTGCTCTGCTATGGTACTTGAGCTACCATAGGCAGGCAATGCGCTCTCCACGCACCCCCGAGTGATACGTGTCCGCTTCAAGTCCTTTAAATGATAATTAGTATAATGCCTATGTTAGCCAGTAAATACCTTGTTTAGTGACAAAGAACCATCACCCATTATTGAGTGAAGCAAGGTCGGCGTGAAAGGGCATGTGCCTCTTGTGGTAATGAAAACAAACAAAAACTTGCTCCCCCACCATGCACTCGCAATGCATAGATGTATACTCTATAATGCTGTATGCACAATATCATATATTAAAATTGGGACTGTAAAAGCTCTGGTCCTTTATACATTCGTTGCACAATTTTTTGCAATTTTTGTAAATTTATACCCTTGTAATCTAGCATGGTATGTCATCTTTATTTTCATTTAAATGTGTTGATATAGAAGTATGAATTAATCTTTCTACAATTTTTCCACTTAAAGGCAGCTGGCTGATAGGTGTATAGTTTGATACATTCGTGAGGTCACCAGATTTAGGAAGTGGTGTTACCTTTGCAATTTTCCATTTCTTTGGAATAATTCTTTTCTATCTATATAAAGGTTGGAGACATTTATATGAGTATATACATAAGGTACATGGTCGCGCCGCCTCCTTGTTATCCGGCGGGCGCGGGAGTTAGTTCTGTTCATTGCCACCTGGAGGGTGTAGAGTTAGTGGTCCGCCGCCGCGGCTCTTCCTCACAGTCCATTTCAAAATTTTACCGTATGTATTATGTAATAAAGAGGGCAGGTAAACCCAGCCATTATGCTATTGCGCCAATTAACCTTTCTTTGTCTCTTCATTTATTATGTATCGATTCTAGTATATTCCACAGACAGGCGTAAAATCTTAGTAAAACGAATTGGCATACATAAAACAGCATCTTTAAAAATCTTTGATGAGATGTTTTTCAAAGATGAAGATTTACTTATATTTATATCTTTAATGGCAGTTTTTACACTTTCAACATCAATGTCCTAAGGAGGCATATCGTTTATGCATGTTTCTCCTGAAAAAGACCATTCTGTGGTGTGCTTTTTTGCAAGCTTTGGGCCAATGCCCATAAAAAACAAATTATCAGTGTTATCACACAAAAGGTTGCGTTTAGAATTAGATACACTTTAAGATACATCTTCACAACAAACAGTCAGCTTGATGGACTTTCCGTGCCCTGCGGAAATAGCAACATATTTGTAAATCATTTGGATGTAGCTGTAATATTGGAACTGAAAAAGGAGTTTATGACGCTTTTTTTAGTTATCATATGAGTGAAAAATCCTAAAGTCAGGCACAAAAGTAAAAACAAAGAAAGTTTGTCAAACTCTTGAAATATCTTAAGACAAGGCAATGAAAACCGTCATTGTAGCTCATATCTGTTAAGTTTTTATCAACCACTGTACACAATCTAGGGTCAATGTTAGGGACAGCACAACCAAATATCAAACTATGGTTGATATATCCAGAACACAACAGAATAACTTCTAATGTCACATACCAATAGCCACATGGTGTATGATTATGCATACAAGGTTTGCTAACCACCAACCAAAAGATGTTTATTTCATCAATCTATTTACTTTGCAAAAGTGGTGAAGATGTTAATATCAATACACAATGTTACCAATTTTCCTAGTTTCCATGTTTCATTGAAAAATATTCTTCATCATTACACTCTCTGTGTGTTATCTTATATATGTCTCCTATTAATATGTGTATGAGGGTACATGTATACAAGAAGACACAAGCAATTGTTTATAGAGTTAATATTATATACGTTACAGTATTAGTAAAACAAAAAGTATGTGCTGTTGGAGAATTACCTATTTGGGATGATATAAGTACCATATGGGCATGTTCATTACAGACACAAAGGAATATTAAATGTGTAGATTTTTATAGAATTTACATGTAACATCAGTGTTTTTAACTCTATATTGTTCATAATGTTATCTATCTTTGGCCTAAGTTATCAAATATAGGTTCTCAGCTGAGGTTGAATACACTGAAATAATAAAAAGGGAGGGTATGCATGATATAAACAATGGAAAACATTTTCCATCTCAGCATGCTATATCGTCATTTCTGGCTTCAGAAAATCACTTAAAGACTTCTGGATGTTACAGTGTGGCATCCCGTTACCTGTACACAGAAGCAGGTTACAGTGTGGCATCCTGTACACAGAAGCAGGTTACAGTGTGGCATCCTGTACACAGAGGCAGGTTACAGTGTGGCATCCCGTTACCTGTACACAGAAGCAGGTTACAGTGTGGCATCCCGCTACCTGTACACAGAGGCAGGTTACAGTGTGGCATCCCGCTCCCTGTACACAGAGGCAGGTTACAGTGTATCATCCCGTTACCTGTACACAGAGGCAGGTTACAGTGTGGCATCCTGTACACATAGGCATGTTACAGTGTGGCATCCCGTTACCTGTACACATAGGCAGGTTACAGTGTGGCATCCCGTTACCTGTACACAGAGGCAGGTTACAGTGTGGCATCCCGTTACCTGTACACAGAGGCAGGTTACAGTGTGGCATCCCGTTACCTGTACACAGAAGCAGGTTACAGTGTGGCATCCCGCTACCTGTACACAGAGGCAGGTTACAGTGTGGCATCCTGTTACCTGTACACAGAAGCAGGTTACAGTGTGGCATCCCGTTACCTGTACACAGAGGCAGGTTACAGTGTATCATCCCGTTACCTGTACACAGAGGCAGGTTACAGTGTATCATCCCGTTACCTGTACACAGAGGCAGGTTACAGTGTGGCATCCCGTTACCTGTACACAGAGGCAGGTTACAGTGTATCATCCCGTTACCTGTACACAGAGGCAGGTTACAGTGTATCATCCCGTTACCTGTACACAGAGGCAGGTTACAGTGTGGCATCCTGTACACATAGGCATGTTACAGTGTGGCATCCCGTTACCTGTACACATAGGCAGGTTACAGTGTGGCATCCTGCTACCTGTACACAGAGGCAGGTTACAGTGTGGCATCCCGCTCCCTGTACACATAGGCAGGTTATAGTGTGGCATCCCGTTACCTGTACACAGAGGCAGGTTACAGTGTGGCATCCTGTACACATAGGCAGGTTACAGTGTGGCATCCCGTTACCTGTACACAGAGGCAGGTTACAGTGTGGCATCCTGTTACCTGTACACAGAGGCAGGTTACAGTGTGGCATCCTGTACACAGAGGCAGGTTACAGTGTGGCATCCTGTACACAGAAGCAGGTTACAGTGTGGCATCCCGCTACCTGTACACAGAAGCAGGTTACAGTGTGGCATCCTGTACACAGAGGCAGGTTACAGTGTGGCATCCTGTACACAGAGGCAGGTTACAGTGTGGCATCCTGTACACAGAAGCAGGTTACAGTGTGGCATCCCGTTACCTGTACACATAGGCAGGTTACAGTGTGGCATCCCGTTACCTGTACACAGAAGCAGGTTACAGTGTGGCATCCTGTTACCTGTACACAGAAGCAGGTTACAGTGTGGCATCCTGTACACAGAGGCAGGTTACAGTGTGGCATCCCGCTACCTGTACACAGAGGCAGGTTACAGTGTGGCATCCTGTACACAGAAGCAGGTTACAGTGTGGCATCCCGTTACCTGTACACAGAAGCAGGTTACAGTGTGGCATCCTGTACACAGAGGCAGGTTACAGTGTATCATCCCGTTACCTGTACACAGAGGCAGGTTACAGTGTATCATCCTGTTACCTGTACACAGAGGCAGGTTACAGTGTGGCATCCCGTTACCTGTACACAGAGGCAGGTTACAGTGTATCATCCCGCTACCTGTACACAGAGGCAGGTTACAGTGTGGCATCCTGTACACAGAGGCAGGTTACAGTGTGGCATCCTGTACACAGAGGCAGGTTACAGTGTGGCATCCTGTACACAGAGGCAGGTTACAGTGTGGCATCCTGTACACAGAAGCAGGTTACAGTGTGGCATCCCGTTACCTGTACACAGAAGCAGGTTACAGTGTGGCATCCTGTACACAGAGGCAGGTTACAGTGTGGCATCCTGTACACAGAAGCAGGTTACAGTGTATCATCCTGTTACCTGTACACAGAGGCAGGTTACAGTGTATCATCCCGCTACCTGTACACAGAGGCAGGTTACAGTGTGGCATCCTGTACACAGAGGCAGGTTACAGTGTGGCATCCTGTACACAGAGGCAGGTTACAGGGTGGCATCCTGTACACAGAGGCAGGTTACAGTGTGGCATCCTGTACACAGAAGCAGGTTACAGTGTGGCATCCTGTACACAGAGGCAGGTTACAGTGTGGCATCCTGTGCACAGAGGCAGGTTACAGTGTGGCATCCTGTACACAGAGGCAGGTTACAGTGTGGCATCCCGTTACCTGTACACAGAGGCAGGTTACAGTGTGGCATCCTGTACACAGAGGCAGGTTACAGTGTGGCATCCCGCTACCTGTACACAGAGGCAGGTTACAGTGTGGCATCCTGTACACAGAGGCAGGTTACAGTGTGGCATCCTGTGCACAGAGGCAGGTTACAGTGTGGCATCCTGTACACAGAGGCAGGTTACAGTGTGGCATCCCGCTACCTGTACACAGAGGCAGGTTACAGTGTGGCATCCTGTACACAGAGGCAGGTTACAGTGTGGCATCCCGCTACCTGTACACAGAGGCAGGTTACAGTGTGGCATCCTGTACACAGAAGCAGGTTACAGTGTGGCATCCTGTTACCTGTACACAGAGGCAGGTTACAGTGTGGCATCCTGTACACAGAGGCAGGTTACAGTGTGGCATCCTGTACACAGAGGCAGGTTACAGTGTGGCATCCCGTTACCTGTACACAGAGGCAGGTTACAGTGTGACATCCTGTACACAGAAGCAGGTTACAGTGTGGCATCCTGTACACAGAGGCAGGTTACAGTGTGGCATCCCGTTACCTGTACACAGAGGCAGGTTACAGTGTGGCATCCCGCTACCTGTACACAGAGGCAGGTTACAGTGTGGCATCCTGTACACAGAAGCAGGTTACAGTGTGGCATCCTGTACACAGAGGCAGGTTACAGTGTGGCATCCCGTTACCTGTACACAGAGGCAGGTTACAGTGTGGCATCCCGTTACCTGTACACATAGGCAGGTTACAGTGTGGCATCCTGTACACAGAGGCAGGTTACAGTGTGGCATCCTGTACACAGAGGCAGGTTACAGTGTGGCATCCTGTACACAGAGGCAGGTTACAGTGTGGCATCCCGCTACCTGTACACAGAAGCAGGTTACAGTGTGGCATCCCGCTACCTGTACACAGAAGCAGGTTACAGTGTGGCATCCTGTACACATAGGCAGGTTACAGTGTGGCATCCCGTTACCTGTACACAGAAGCAGGTTACAGTGTGGCATCCCGCTCCCTGTACACAGAGGCAGGTTACAGTGTGGCATCCTGTACACAGAGGCAGGTTACAGTGTGGCATCCCGTTACCTGTACACAGAGGCAGGTTACAGTGTGGCATCCCGTTACCTGTACACAGAAGCAGGTTACAGTGTATCATCCCGTTACCTGTACACAGAAGCAGGTTACAGTGTGGCATCCCGCTCCCTGTACACAGAGGCAGGTTACAGTGTGGCATCCTGTACACAGAGGCAGGTTACAGTGTGGCATCCCGTTACCTGTACACAGAAGCAGGTTACAGTGTGGCATCCCGTTACCTGTACACATAGGCAGGTTATAGTGTGGCATCCCGTTACCTGTACACAGAGGCAGGTTACAGTGTGGCATCCTGTACACAGAAGCAGGTTACAGTGTGGCATCCCGCTACCTGTACACAGAAGCATGTTAGGCTGCAACTCCTGTCCTGACAGATTACATACAAGCAATGGACATTCATTAGTTTGCATCTGCACCAATCAGAAAGCTCTATTTTGGCCGCAGCTCCTAGTTTGTATTTTGAGACCTCCAGTTTAGGGAGTGTTCATTGTTAAGTGACCATTTGTTCACTTTGCTGCCATATTAACAATCAGGACAAAGAACCCTAACCCTGATTGTCTAATCTCTTTAATAGTAAATTATTATACATAGTCGGCAAAAACGTCACTTACTGAACGTTGTCTGAGCGTCTAGGGGGCATGTGACCCTAAGTAGTGATATGGGCAGAACTCGGTTATGGATGCATAATAATCTCAGAAGTTGCAGAGTTCTGACATTCGCATGCCCTTTTAGACCATCCAAGTAAGCCTATCTATGCAGAAAATATTCAGGTTGTAATTAGTGATGCATTTGCAGCACTGCAATAGTAGGTTTTACATTGACAGCCTGAGGGTCTACACAAGTGACAACCTGAGGTCCTCCATGTTGGCGGCTGTAGGTCCTGGTTGTGACAAACCAGGTCAACCTATCTGACTCCTTCACCAAATCTGTCATTGTGTCATTATTTGGTCATCACTAGCACAACATGAGGCATGTATAATGTTCAAGGTCGTCATTTCGGATCATTTCATCTCTTTAAATTAACAGTACCTAAATTGACAACCTCAGGTTGAGTATTTTACTTGCAAACAAAATTAGTCAAGAGTTCTGCATAAGTTAAACCGGCTATCTGTGTCATATTGCATTTCCTGTCACCCCTGATACACAAGTAATGGATTTTAGATATTGTTTGATGGCTGAACGGATAAAGAATGGAAAATGTATCAAAAATCTCGACGCCAATATCAGCCATTCTACTGTACAGCCAACCGTTGATTGCCATCACTGTCTGACTCTGGATATCAGCCCAATCAGGAAAGGGAATAGTGCCCATCCAGATGACCCTGACACCCTGATGTTTCTTCATGAAGACTTCTATTGAGGAAATAAGAGTATCTAAACCAAGAATGCAACTAATAATGTTTTTTGAGTGCAAGTCATGATGTAAACTGTCAATGACTATAACATCTGGGGACTCATTAGTACCATTGAGGCTTACATTGAATTGCTTCAAGTCCCGGAAAGATGTTGCGAATCTCCTAGCAGAGTCAATTGTTTTTGATGTATATAAGTACTCTATATTCTGATATTTCCCTTCCTCTGACCATCTCACTGGGAGGGATTCTAGTTTTGAGAGTAAAAAGGCACAGAAATAGCGCAAATGTGAATCACCAATTATAATAAGGTTATTTATCTTATCCAGGCATTCCTGCAAGTGATGTTTTGACATCTCTTTCACTGAAACTCCATTTATGACAAAATCCCACTGGACAGAATCCTCTAGAGTCAATGCTTTATCTTTGTTATTTCCTAAAATCCAGATACCTTGGTATCTGGAGAAGATCTCACCTATGCTTGTATCTACCTTCAACTTATTTTTTGCATTGTCTGTAATCTCAATTTTTTGATTGCTTGGATGTGTATAATTATAAACTATATAGTTTGTACTATAAGGTGGGGGCATTAGTTTCCTATAAATAAAAACGCTGGGGAAATGTCTATATTTGTGGAAATTTTCAAAACTCAGGCTTTGTCGGTGAATGATGATTTCTGTTGAGTTTTCATACACTGGACAAACCATGATATACACTCCATTTAGGTAAGTATGAGTACTACAAAATGATTGTTGTTGGGCTAAGAGTCTGGACCTTAAACATGGATCCCCCCGATTTACAGTGTTCCTCAAAGTGTCTTTTCCTGACTCCGGTTGTGTTTCTGCTCTCTATCAACTCGTAGACGACCGTGTGTGGATGCCGTGAGTCTGGGAGCAGGATCGGCCGCACACTGTAGGTGCACACATATTGAAGCATCTCAACTGTAAGACGCATATTTCTCCTTTTTAACATATTTCCATGTTCTCTGAAGACATGTTGGAGTTGGCTTTCATTGTTTCCTGGCCATCTTAATGTCTCACATTTACAGATTCCTTTGTGGAAATAATTCCTTGTATGATTTAATCCAATTGTGTGTATTAGAAAGTGATGAAGATAGTTGGCATCTATTGTATAACGACACCAATGGGGTGTCAATAGGAATGTATTTCTCATTTTAATTGCATCACTTATGTGATTGCTATTCAATCTTTTCAGGTTTGCAACTGAATTGAATATTCCCGGATAACAATTAGCACCTTTACTGCACCGAGTAAACAGTTTGTTCGATATTAAAATGAAATACAGAAGGATGGACACAAAAGTAAACATCACCAAATTCCATAGCACCTTGTGAAATGAATTCATTATTGTAATATGTAAAAACAAAAATCTGTTGGATTGCTGAGTTCATTTCCAAATATAAGTCACTTGAGACTTATCCAGTGAATACAAGAGAGTATAGAGGATGCAGCAACATGGAAGACATCACCTGACACGTCTCCTGTGTACCTGCACTTCTGGAATTGTTCCAGGCTGTGTGTAGACATTGCTCAATGCCAGGTTATGTGTCCTCTACCTGTGTAGGACAGACTGGTAATGGGTGCTGTGTACAACAGACAGGTAGGTAATGTGTCCTGTGTAGGAAGGACAGGTAATGTGTGCTGTGTATAACAGGCTGGTAAACCACTTTGGTGCTCAGCCCTTACTTTGTTGAAACTCTACACACTGGTGTCACATGCTGGTACCACCCACAGCCCTCTCTTCCAGCTTTGGATGTATGTATTATCTTTTCTAGTATCCCAACTCTGTTTGAAACAAAACTAAATACCTTGCTACGCACATATTTGATATGGGCCAGGTCATTATCAGTAGTATAGTATGTATCGGAACGGGACTATGGTTAACTACTGTTTATTACTCAATCGACATGCAGCCAATCAGAGGCCTCCATTCGGTCACGTGACCGGAAGTGACCTACTTAGGGGATAAGTGGTGACGTCACGTGACCTAGTTAGCCAATCAGAGGCCGCCATTTGGTCACGTGACCGGAAGTGACGTCATATGACCTACTTATGGACCGGAAGTGACGTCATATGACCTACTTAGGGGACCGGAAGTGACATCATATGACCTAATTTAGGATCACGTGACCGGAAGTGACCTGATGAGTCACGGACCGGAAGTGACGTCACATGACCTAATGGCCAACCGGAAGTGAGTGACCTCATTGAGGATCACGTGACCGGAAGTGACCTGATTGATCACGTGACCGGAAGAAGAAGTGACGTCACGCGACTTGATGAAGAGATGAGCGTCTTTAAGGGGTCACGCGCTTTAAAATGTGATATTTTTTTTTTTTGGAGGAGGAGGAGGAGGAGGAGGAGAGGAGGAGGAGGAGGAGGAGGAGGAGGAGGAGGAGGAGGAGGAGGCGAGTCTCTTATTTTTTTCGGTAAACCAATAAAAAACACAACTATATAAGTTTGTTTTTTCATTTTTATTGTTTTACAAGCGACTGGAAGTGACTTATTGAACTAGGTAGAAGCGTTCTTTAGAGTGTATAAGGGGGGAGGGGAGGGGAGGGGAGGGGAGGGGAGGGGAGGGGAGGGGAGGGGGGAGGGGGGGGAGGGGGGCCCCTTTAAGATCAATCAATCAATAACACGCTTATTTTTTTTTTTCATATCTCTAAAGGACTCGTTGTCACACCGTCAGAATGCACGCGACGCTTATAATACAAGTAGCGCACGCCGTCTTTCTCTATGGTGTAGGTGACCAATTTGTTTGGCACCACTTTGAAATTTCTATTTACAGCAATGAGAGTTTTTCGTTGGCGAAGAGCATCCAAGAAGTCGTCTGGTTCCTCAGGGTTTTGTTTCTTCTGTACGCCTTTTGCACTCCATTTTTTTGATTTTCTTTCACCGGTGCCGCTGACTCGATCCTAGCAAATGTAAGTCTTAGGGTTGAGACTTAGGATCCCGTCACCTTCCCACTCCGCTTTCATAAGCCCAGAAGTTCTCAGATCGTGAAGGTAACGTCTCTCACAACATCCGCCGGGCGGCGGACACCATTCTCGCACTCTTTCCGTTTTTGTCTTCACGAAAAGCTCTAAGTGATCGTCGCACACCGCTGTCGGAATCCACTTTCGTTTCTCTCTGAAGTACGTCTCTCTCAGGCGAGGTTTGACTAGGTCATCCAACGTGTCACCGCTGAGAGCCATGTAAAGACTGTCGGTGTCCATTTGACAAAGGGCATAATCGCGCCGATCGACGAATCTATCCAAGAAGTCGTATGTGAACTCTAACATTTTCAACTTCGCGTACTGGTATACCATGAACCCTATTTGAATAGGGAGGTTGTTCTTGACTGTTTTCGGTTGTAGTTCGACTTCAAACAGATCAGAACTCAACTCGGACGCCTTTTTGAAGCGCCACGAATTGGCCAATAGTTCGAACTTCCGACTGTCAGTGTATCTCACCGCCGTGTGTTTTTCTTTGTTGCAGATTGTTTTACCGTACGTGGCGTTTCCCATTAACTTGTAACAGTCTGACAGAATTTTCTCGTTCTCGTTCACGTCGCCACGTCTTCGCGCCGCCGTTACTTCGTCCGCGAAACCGGCAAAGGAGCGTTTAGGTAGGTATTCTACGACCAGCTGCACTTTGGTGACTTTCAAACCATGCTCTAAATACCACTTGAGAAGCGGCGTTCCCAAGAGAATATTTTTTCCGTGGTAACTCCCTATCAGACATCTCTGAGGGGTGTTCAACAGCTTTTCTTCCTGCGCAAAGTCTGACATGTGAGGTCCTATGTCTGATTTTGAAATGGACGCGTTCTTGAAAACGGGGGTCATTTCTTCGAAGTAGTCTCGTAGATGAGGCGGCGTAGTGATGTCCACTTGAACTAAACATTTTAACGTCTTTCACAGCGGAAAGGATGTCGCTCTCGCTCATTGCGTTTCGAGACACTTTCAAAGCGTCAACCTTCCAGCATTGTTGGGAGGCCTTAACCCACTCATCTCGACGCTTCATCTCTCTCCATTCGCACTCCCACACGACGACCAGCTTGTGACCTAGCGCTTTCAAGTAAGCGCTTACTCTGGTCGTTCTGTCGCGTCTCTCCTCTCTCAGTGAAGCGCACTGATATCGGTGCGACGGTATGCACTCGTGAGCGTGGAACCAACACTTGTGAAACTGGAAAACCGTATTAGAGGCCGCGTGAAACCCGTCCACGCGAATTCTTCGACAGCCTACAACCATCTCGCCGCCGTTCAAAGCGTGGCGCAGTTTCACGTCGCGGTCGTGCTCTACGAAGTGTAACCACTCCAAAGCGCTGTGAGAGTTTCTTTGCCTAATTTCGGGCTTGAACTCGGTCTCAGGTCGTCTCACCGCGTAATAGCCCGTGCAGTGCGCTTCGCTCATGCAGCCCAAGTACGGAGAGTTAGCGTCTAGTCCTAGGATGTGTTGGCACGGTCTCGCTTCTTCGCCGTACTTGTGCTCCCTTATCCTTTCTCGTGAAATCTAGGGAAGATGATGGAAGGACCGCCGACGAGATTTTCTTGTATCAGAGCATGGAGGACGGCGTCGAACTGGGGGAACGTTGTGAACGCGTCTTCTAGGTTTTGGAAGAGGAACCGTAAAGTCAAACCGGCAAGAGAAACCCCGTCTTTCAACATGTCAATGCCGCGATCTTGGAAAAATTTAGCGTGATTTTTCAGAGCTTCTATGAAAGGTTTGACGTCTTTGTTGTTGTAGTGGATCAAGTAATCTCCCATAGTTTGCATCTTCTCGTCGGACCAAACTTTCTGACATGCGGCGCAGTCGGATTCGGACATTTTGACGCCCGTCAGTTCGCTGTCAAAAGCCGATCTCGGTGGCAGTGTTCTGTTTGCCAGTTTCCTGGTAGACATCATCCATTCGTAAGGAAAGTGACCTTTCTCTTCGTTCCTGGTGAAAGCTCGCAAATAGGTCGCGTAGTTGTAACCGGGTGCCAAATAGTTGACTACGTCCAAGAAAACCGTGTGCTGTGTGTAAACCGCCAGGTATTGATTGCTTCTCTTTATGACGCTGAATTCTTGGTTTCTTCGGTCGCCGGAGGCAAAGAACGAGTGAAGGCGTATTTTTGATCAGGTTCAAGTCGTAACGCCCCGAGTTGAAGCCCACGACTGGAGCTTGACGGATGTATCTCAGAAGCCGCTTCTTCAGTTGAACTAACGGGTGTCTGGTCTGAGCCGCAGCGAAGCCGCCTGGAGAAGGGGTGAATGTCGCCTCCTCCAGCAGGAGAGCTTCACCTATCGCCGCATCTAACTTCGCTAACGTCGGTCGGTAAAGTTCTAGCACAGCTTCCCCGATGACTTTGGCGTTCTCGTTTATGTGATTTAAAACTCGGTCCAACAAGGGGTCGGAATCTGCGTCGGATTCTCTGACGAAGCAGACTGGCCCCTCCCACCTCGGAAAGTCGGATGCGACGCTAGCCGACAAAGGGACGTGATCCCACAGCAGGGACACGTGTTCCGTCGACGGTTCTTTGCACGGTCTGAAGAAAGCCTCGAAATCGAAGGCGATCTTGTAAGGGTAGATTCCGGAATGTCCGTCGGGAGGAAAAATGGAGAAGTCTGCTAGCGCTTCGAAAATCGTTCTCGAATTTTGGTAGATGCCACCTACGTAGCGCAACTTGACTTGTCGGCAAGAGGAAAGCTGGTTCCTGTGTCTCTTCAGCAAGAACTCGGTGGTGAACGCCGCCTTACACTTGCAACATTCGTATATGCCCGCGTACGCGTTGAAGTCCGTGACCAGAGAGACGTGCAAACCGCCTTTCGCCGTCAGGTGTAGGTTGACTTTACCTCGGGCGGCCAGAGTTCTGGAAGGCGGTCTGATCAGAGTAACGCGTCTTCTCAACTTCCGCCCCGGCACCTGATGCGACGCGGTGTAAACCGCTATTTGTACGTCAAACAAGTTCTCTAACGCGGGTAAGTCACGGATGTTCAAACCCGGAAAGGATTCAGGTGTGGCAGCGGGACAGAACTGACGTAACAAATCTGAAGCGCCCTTGCTGGTGTTGTATAAGTGAAAGGAAATGCAGCGGAAGATGCAGAGGTTGTCCTTGTTGGGAAAATCTAACACGCCGCTTCTCTTTCCAACTCGACCGGCCTGAGTGATCCTACCGCCCATGGGAAATTCCCCCGGTCCCATGTAAACGCAAATGTTCAAATTGGTAGGAAAAAGAACGTGCCACTTGGTGTCAGCGTCGCAAAGTTTCCGTACTTCCTCGCAAGTGACGGTGTTTTCCATGTTTGAGAGGAGCTCTTCCAAAGTTTCTGAATTAGTTATAGTAGGGAGCGGTTGTATGAGAGTTGCGTTGTTCTGGGAGGCGTGAAAGTAGCGCAGTTTGCTCTTGTCTTCTCTGTGTTGTAAGAGTAAGCCTACCGAGAAACCCACTTTGTATCTGAATCTTTGTGTCAAGTGAATGCGACGCATAGTATCTACAGCGTCACTCAACTCGCCGGTTGGTAGCCTGAAGTTTGTTACACTCACGCGAGTTTCCTCACCGTTCGGTACAGCGCATATGCGCAGAGGGATGGTCACCCCGTCCAGAGATTTGCGTCGACAGGCGAACTTTCGGCAATCGCCTTCGCCGCATAGAGGGCAAAACTTAGGTATTACTCTACATCTCTTGGTTGTACGGTCTTTTAAACATTTTGAAACACTTTTCACAGACGTACTGCCACATGTTTTTTTTTTTTTTTTCACTAAGTTACCAATTAAAAAAAAAAAAAAAAAAAAAAAAAAAGAGTTTTTCCCAACTACTTAGCCGTCTAACTATCTATCTATCTATCAATCTATCTGTCTATCTATCTATCAAACTATCTGTCTATCTATCTATCTGTCTGCTGTCTGTGTATCCGTCTGTCTGTCTCATACAGCGTACGTCAAACGCTGTGTGTGTGCGCGCGTGAGCGTTGAGCGTCTCTCATTCCAAATCTATACCGAGAAATTTGAGAATAATCTCTGTTTTGTCATCCAACTCTTTGAGCGCTCTGGCGGACAGCGTCACCCCCTGCTGTGTGTGTTTTTTGTCAGGACCTTCGTACTTGCGCACGTGGATGAGGTTCTTACCGCTGTAGTAGCTCACAGCTGCGTACACTTTGCCCTCCTCATCCAGCACTGCGAACCAGGGGGTGTGAGTAGGTCTTCCTTGTGCCGATGCTGTGTCGCGTATGCGCACCACTGCGCGGATATTGGCGATGCGCGCTATTAGCTCGCGCAGCGCGTTGGCAGTGAAGTGCACTCGCTTGCTTCTGGTCAGAGACGCCTCTTTCACCTGGCCGTCTTTTGTGTAGCGCGGCCTCCTAGACAGTCTAGCCACGTCCTCCCAGATCTCCAGCGTCAAAGTCCCGTCTAAGCAGAACTCTAACCCGAGAGGACGGGAGGTTTTCTCTGCTTCTTCTGGTCCATCTCTTTCTTTTTCTTGTATTTTTCTCTTCTTAGTAGGCCTTGTTGTTCTGGAACTCACCTTAGAACGTTTCAGACCCGCAAGAAGAGTAACACCATCAGCGTGAGCTGAATCAGCAGCAGAACCGATAACAGGAGCAGCGTCAGCGCTGGTGGTATCCGAGGCCTCGTTGTTGGAACAGAGCAGCCACACGCCGTCGGTGCTGAGAGTAGCGGTAGAAGATGAAGCGCCGCCGCCCTCGTAAGGTGGCGGTGAGGGCAGTCGCCACGGACCGGACGCGCTACCAGTGAGGTCGAAAGCTGCGAGCCGAAAAAACGTACCGTCCACCCCTTTCCCTTCGGGTTCTTCGTACGCCTCGTCGTCAGCATCGTTCTCTGTCTCACCCTGTTGCTGCTGCTCCTCCTCCTCCTCCTCCTCTTCTTCTTGGTTTAGGGGCTGAGTGTCCGAATAGCTGTAACTCTCAGCGAGAGCGGCGTCGAGGGCGTCGGTCGATGTAGTGGTGGAGAGGGGCTGTGCAACGTGCGGCAGGTCATCAAAATCAGCAACAGTAGTGGGGAGGTAAAAACCCGGTTGCCAGTACTGCGCTGTGCCAGGAGCGTTGTCGTCAGTAGTGATAGCGGTAGCAGCAGGTGCAGCAGCAGCAGGTGCAGCAGCAGCAGCAGCAGGCGCAGCAGCAGCAGGCGCAACAGTAGCAGGCGCAACAGCCTCAGCAGGCGCAGCAGCCTCAGCAGGCGCAGCAGTAGCAGGCGCAGCAGTAGCAGGTGCAGCAGTAGCAGGCGCAGCAGTAGCAGGCGCAGCAGCAGCAGCAGCAGCCGCAGCACGAGGATCACCAGCAGCAGCAGCAGCAGCAGGCGGGGCAGCAGTAGCAGCGGCAGCGCGCTTAACAGCAACGTGTACCGTCGCGAGTGTAACAACGTCGCTAGCACGACGACTACTACCAGTAGTACTACTACCACTACTACTACTACTACTACTACTACTACTACCGCTACTACTACTACTACTACTACTACTACTGCTGCGAGCGCTCGCTACAGCGGGAGGGTGATAAGACCAAGTGGTTTCGGCGGTAGTCTCATTTTCAGTAGCAAGAGGAGGCACTGACGCTAAACGAGCGCTGTTCCGCGTAGTCTTCTTGTTCTTGAACTTGCTTAGATCCTTGGACGGCGCTAGGTGTTGTCTTTTGCTCATGGTGGTGACTGTAGAGAGCAGCAAAAGACTGAGTGAGTGAATGGGGGTTTCCAGGCCCCTTATATACGCCTTCTCACTTCTAGAGCTAAGCTACTTACTGCCCCTGTTCAGCTGCCGCCGGCTGGCCGGCGGCCATTCACAAAGAGAAACAAAAGACATAATGCATGACGTTTTCAGCTGGATCCCTTTCCCCCCTTTTGAGAGATCGACTGTCATGAGCTAAGCTACTTACCACCCTGTTCAGCAATTCAACGCGCATTAGCTGTATAAAGGATTAAGCAGTTGCTGCCGCCGACTGACCGGCGGCCATTCACAAAGAGAAACAAAAGACATAAGGCATGACGTTTTCAGCTGGATCCCTTTCCCCCCTTTTTTGAGAGATCGACTGTCATGAGCTAAGCTACTTACCACCCTGTTCAGCAATTCAACGCGCATTAGCTGTATAAAGGATTAACGGTCATGAGCTTAGAGTGTGTATACAAAAAAACCTACAGGAGGCGTGTGGCGTGAAGCAGGACCCCCTAAAACGAGCGTGTCTGTCTGTGAGTAGAGGCGTGTGCATGCGGTGAGCGACTTAAGTGTAAGACAAAAAAAAATCACCGCCTCCTGCCGTGGTGAGTAGACCGGGCCGGCCGGCGGCGGCCGGCTAGTTCAATAGGGGTGACAGCTGACTAAGGCTGTGCATGAAAAAATCCGATTTTCACCTGACCTCTGACGTTTGTTACAATGAATGTCAGAGGGAGAGAGAGGTGTCCTCAGGTAGGGGGTAGGAGGTAAGGCTATGGATGAGGAAAAAACACCATTTTCAGCTGGTCTCCACCGATAGCCATGACATACCCCTCGTCATCTAAGCTCTTAAGTAGCGGAGCGGCTAAAAAAAGCGTCATGCGGACAGGTCGCTAGACAGCTGGAGTGCTTTTGGAAATAGGATTAAACTCCCTCTGTATAAAAGCTCTGATTTCTGTTGGAAAAAAACCATATCGCCTCTGACCACAGTAATGTCTACTACCACCACCACCGCCACCGCCGCCAAGACGAGACGAGATGGCTCAAGCTATTCCACTTTCAAGCTCGCATTCACCTCCTTGTCCACCTGAAAAAAAATTAATGCGGCTTGACGACGTGAGACGCGAGGGGCAGACCGATGGGGAGAATAGAGAGGTAGGACAGCGGCGCTTTGCATATAGCGACGCCTTGCTTCGTCAACTAGGTAAAGAGTTGAGCGGATCTTGGAGAGAGTTGGGCAGTAGCTTAAAAGTTACCGCCGCCCGTATGGATGCTCTAGTAGAGCGCAATGTCAAGACACTGGAGGAGCTGTGTACGGCAATGTTCCGAGTCTGGTGGGGTGAAACCTCGCATCGTCATAGATGGGGAGAGCTCGGTCGCGTCTTCACCCGCATTAGACGAGTGGAGCTGTTGGCTCAGTGGATGACCCTTCTCCACAGGCAGGGGTTGGATTTCGAAAACCCCGACTCGCGCGCGATGCATAAGCACTTGGGCGCCCTCGGCAGACGCCTAGGTAGCAGGTGGAAAGAGGTGGGGGACCATTTAAAATTGTCGCCTGAGAGGTTAGATAAGATCGCTGAAGAATGCGAATATGGAGGAAGTCCCGCTGAGTGAGCCTTCCGAGTGTTGAAAATGTGGCAAGCTGAAGCTGACGGCGCCCGCAGTTCGCCTTTTGAACTCCTTCGAGTGTTGACTGAGGACACGAGAAAGTTTGACCTCGGCATCACGATATTACTTGACTTTATCAAGCAAGAAACAACGAGAACGACGGACATGTGAATTGTTGTGTTTTATTTTCATACGTCTTCTTTGTTAGTAAGTAAAAAAAAAATATTATAACAATTAAGTCGCGTGTCCTATTAAAGTGTCACTTCCTCCAGTCGCAGCTGATCGCCTCATTGAGGCATGTTGTGGCGGGAAAGGGTTAGTTCCCGGCGCCGCCGCTGCCGCAGATCGCTGCAGCAAGCAGACTGCGTCTATTACGCCCGTGACCTCTTTCCCAAGGTTTACAGCATGAATATTCCCCATCTTTGGTCACACTTTACCCTAATATTGTATCCAACCATAGGCCTATGATTTAACCCCAGCCATTCCTGCATAATTATGTATTTAACTAAATAGTCTGGTTGTTTGGTACAACATTCCAAGGTTGCCAATCAGCTGACTTCAACCAAGCCATTTGATTGGCTGCTGGGTGAAGACAGCCAGTTTGCCCTGAAATGTCCACCTGTAAAGATGTCTATATTGTTCTGTTGAGCCAGCTCCAGCTTATATCCATCTTGGTGAGTTTAGGTAAACCTTTCTATTATTCATATTGCTGACCTGTGACTAGTGCTTGATTTATTGTACCGTTTCTGATAATATATGTCCTTTTTTGTCAATCAAATCAACATGAAAATGTCTGGTCTTTATTCCACATGAGTTGCCTTTCATTCCAACATGGCCATTTTAGATCCCTCAGTTTCCACCCTTCTCCCAGCTTAAATATGTAGTTATTATATATCATTTGACCATCAATCTAGTCTATATTAAGTCCTTGGCCGTTCTCCCGTTATATTGGTGACAGTCGGTGGTTCTTTAATCCACAAAAATGTGTTTACCGATCGGTGGAACTCCACCGCCGATCGGCAACCCCGCCCACTTTTAAAATGTCGCTGTCAGTTTCGAAGTTTTGGCGAAGTTAAACGCTGAAATTCGATTGATCGTAAAAGTAAATATACCCATCTAAATTCACTGTGTACCAGTCTCGAGTGTCAAATATACATAGTAGAACACTCGTTCATCAAAAACCCGGAAGAATTTTCCGCTCATTTGGCAAGATTTGAAATAGGCCATTTGTACTTTGGAAGTTCATCAAGTTGACAAAACTGCGGCGCCGAGCTTGGCCGTGCGCCAAGTTTCAGCCCCGCCCGTCTACAAACCAAGACCGCAAACTTTCGGCTTTTGTTTTGCCGTGTTCCTACCCCAAATTGTCCTCTAATCTATTCCAATATGTCGGGTAATCATCCTCAGAACATTGGTTAGGAGTTGACGTGGTTTGAAACTTCAAATGTTGATCGGGGAGAGAGTTGGGTCACTTTGGCAAAATAGACTCGGAAAATTAGTCATAGTACAGCCGCCGATCTTTCTACATCTTCATTCGGCTTTGTTTTGTGGTGTCAAACAACCCCCATAAACCTCAGAATGTCGACTATTTATTGGTTGTAAGGTTTATCGAGTTTTAGATCCAAAAATATCAATACTCAGGTGTGTATTGACGTGTATAGATCCCGAAACTGAAAGTATTTGTTGTTGACATTTTCGGAAATTTCCGTCGGACTTTCGGTTTCATGTTTTACCGTGTTTACTCCCTATCATCCGCCCCAAAGTGGTCAAATATGTCAGGTATTTATCCCTAAAGCCCTGCTTGTCAGTTGACGAGGTTTTGAATCAGAAATATTGATCGGGGAGAGAGTTGTAGCACTTTGCATTTCTCATAACAAGACACGGAAAAGGAGTACGCTACGGCCGCCGACATTTCTAAAATGCTGGCTCTTGTTTTGTCTTGTTCCCACCCCAAATCGCCCTTCAAACTACTCAAATATGTCGAATATCTGTCCCTAGACTACCTATTGTAATTCAGGGAAAGTCTGAGTCGAAAATATCGATTCTGGGTGTGTGTTTTGTCGGACTGATCTTTATTAAAACAGACTCGGAAATCCGCTGATCTTTCTACAATTTCGCTTTCTGTTTTGTCGTGTTCCCTCACCAGAAACAACCTGAAACTGCTCAAATATGTCGCCTATCTTTTGGTTATGAAGTTGACAAAGGTGTCAGGGTAGAAATATTGCTTCTAGATCGTGTTTTAGGCTGAGTTCAGAAATCACTTTTGTGTGGCTTCCATTTGTCAAAACAATCACGGATCCGTCCGCTTATTTTCCTACAATATCGGCCTTTGTTTTGCTGAGTTTCCCCTGTGTCGAATCACCCCAAAATCTTCAAGTATGTCTACTGCCTTCTGGTCATAGGTTTGCATTGATTCTGAGGTGTGTATTGGGCCGAAAACATACCCGAGACTACAACGAAAGTGAAAGTAAAATTGGGCAAGAGAGACTCGGAAATTCAGTCTCAGTCACTCACTTGTGGCTGACTGATCTGGGAGTGATATTCCCTATGAGAATTGGAAACCAATTGTGGAAGAATGTTGTGGTACCCAGCCAACACTGTAATAACATGTACATGTATTGAATCCTTGTAAAATATTATCAATCATAAATTGACAATTCCAGTATAGGCCTACTACAATCAGTCAGTTTAGTAAAGTCATTTTGAATTGACATTTCAACTAGTTCTATAGTCTAGACCTACTACAATAATTGTCAGTGAGTAATCATTATTCTTGGAACTGACACTTGTTAATTATTTTCTGTTACTGCCTGTAATTTTGGTAGTGACAAATTGATAGAAATTGCCTAATAAATTATTCTGTTTCAGAATTTGGCAGGTACCCACACATTGTCTTGGTCTTGGCCTTTGGTCTTTGATCCTCTTAATATTTGTTAGTCCCATAGAGTCAAGGTCAGCATAGCTAGGCATCATATTGGTTGAATTTGTCTCCCTTTGAATCTTTGTCCGGATATTGAAATCGACTACGGTGGATTCACCGCTATTGTATAAAATTGTGAAATTTTCCCGTCAGTAGCAATTATCTGCTGGTGATCCATTAATGTGTGCTCGCGACACCCAATTTCGATGTTGCGAGAAATCTCCGTAACGGTCACCCCGACAACCGCGGAACGACTAAAGTCGCTTAATCGAGAGTACCTCCGAAATATTTCCCTGGTCCCTCCCTACCACTGCATGTTGTTATGTGACTTTGATTGCAGGGTATTTGTTTTTCTGTGAAGAAAAAAAAAAAAGAGAGAGAGAGAGAAGAAATAGAGTGTTATAAACGGGATCATTGTCCTGGCGTTGTTTTGTCATTATTTTCCCCAGAATCCCCCCATTCCTCCTGACCCGCTAGTCCGAAATGGCAAACTACATCAGTAGTCGGGAGGAGTCCCGGAGTCCAACTCCAAGTCCGTTTCGGCGACGCGACCGTTCCGAAAGTCCGCACCGACCAGACTTTTACCCAGAGTATCTGGAAAGACGGAGTCGGAAGGAGCACACCAGACGAGGCAACAAGCGCTCATCAGGCGATATCAGCAGGGATGACCAACGCGCAGCAACTGTTGACAACACATTAGGCCATCACTATCAAGAGCGCGGGGACTCGGTAGTCACATTCCGTAGCCCCTCCAGACTAAACTACTGGGACAGAGACTACCCTCCTGCTGAACTGGTAACCACAGAGACCGTAAGAGCTGGTCAACTGGCCGCAGGCGACAACAGTCGAGAGGAGCAACGAGCCTCCACAGCTATCCCAGACTACTCTCCCGCTGACCAGGTTGGACACCGGACGACAGACACCGGACAACCCGAACAGTGCACTAGTCAGGATCAGCAAGGTAACCCCATGGCTACGACCATTAACGGTTACCACCGGAATCCTGTGATGGTTGCTACAGGTGACCCTGATTACGACCACCAAATCCCGGCTACGGCTGACACAGGCAACCCTAGTGATGACCACCGAAGTGTGCATTCTGCCATTTCAGACGATCACGGTCATGACCACCGCAATTTGTCAACTGTCATTTTAGGTGACGATGGTTCTGGCCACCGATATTTGTCAACTGCCGTTTCAGGCAAGTACGGTTATGATCACCGCGATTTGTAGGTACAACCGTAGAAGCCCATTGAATATCGCAGGTGACCATAGGAACGTGACTTACAACTGCAGGTTGTATCAGTCACCCACAAGAAGATCATTCAATCAGCAACCGCCTGACAATCTAGTTTCAGAACCCGAGTCCCATTGTTCCTCCAGATGCCCTGACCCTACTAGTAGGGATGGAACTCAACACCACTCGAATGGCGAGGTCTTAGAAGCTGTACGGCAATTGGCCGAATCACTGAGCAGTCAGGTGAATAAGCTCACTCAGTTAATGACCGAAAAGTTTATCGCACCCCCTAGATCAGATGAAACAGTACGACCTGGGCTTACAGCTGCCAGTGTGCGAGGAGAAGTGACCTCCGGGGTCCATCATACTAGCTATCCCCGTAATCGCCATGCAAGGTCGAGGTCAATGCGGTCATGCACTCAGCAGGCTAGAACCGGAGCAAGTCTCCGCTGTCGTAATGATGATAGAGGCAGACGGTCCTCCTCATCGGAGTCGTCTGATCATGAGAGGCCGATCCGCCATGCTCCCAATCAAGATGGAGCCAATCGGCCCAGGCGTCAGCCAAATCATCGACAGGCACAAGTTGCAAACCAATCGCAACCACCTGCACGGTCACAACCAAACAGCAGTCGCAGGCAGACTACCTCTAATGAGTATGCATATCCCCCTCCTCGACAACAGAGGGCAAGGTCCAGACATAACCATCATCACACTGGAGTGAGTGGGCCAGCCAGAACGGCACTACACTGCCGGGATGATGATCGAGGTTGATGGTCCTCGTCATCAAGCTCATCGGATGAGGAGAGACGGCATCGGGGACGAAGTTACTCGCAGCACAGGAACAGGCGGAGTTCACCACCAGGACACAGACAAACCCATCGACGAAGCCGCTCACGGTCGCTCCGGCCGGGTTCATCCCCACCAAGAACACAAAAGAGAAAACAACTGAAGGCCAGAGAGTATGACGGCTCAGTACCGTGGGAGGAGTTCAGAAACTATTTTGTCTGTCTCTCCCAACTGAATGAGTGGAGTGAAGAGGAGCAATTGGACATGCTCCTTGTCCAACTTAAGGGCGAGGCCCAAAGATTTATTGACGGAGGTAGTCCGAAACTCACCACTTCCTTCCGACGGCTGGATAAAGCTCTTCAGAGCCGTTTTGGGGCGCAGCAACAGGCTGCCGTCCACCAAGCAGCACTCAAGAGTCGCTCCCGGAAGGATACGGAAACCCTAGCGGCCCTTGGGCAGGATATAGGGTATCTGGTAAAACTGGCTTATCCAGAGTTCCCCCCAGAGGCCACAGAGGTAATGGCCATCGAGAAATTCACCCAGGCACTCGGTCCCAAACTCGGCAAAGCCGTTTATGGTGCAGAGCCAGCAACGCTAGAGATAGCAATAAAGGCAGCCGCTCGCGAGGAGGCATGGCGGAGCGTAGACGCGAAAAGCGAAGCCTCGAAGGTCAATTTTCGGGGAACGAGCCCTGGCATCAACCCAGGCCAAAAAGCCCTGGAAGAGAAACTGGCCGCCCTTTCTGTGCAGCTAGAGGAGCTACAGCGAGATAACCCCAGGCACCAGTCTCCCGCACGCAGCTGTTTCAACTGCGGAGCAGTAGGACACTACAAGAGAGAGTGCCCCCGGCCACCCAGTCCCGGTAGAAACAGATCACCCCATGAAAGGCGTGGTTGGGCTCCATCAGGAAGAAGAGATAGCCCTCACCCGGGATCACAACACTCATCAGTCAAGGCACCAAGCCCGTTACCACTCTCCACGGTCCCTACACCGATTGTCGCTAGGGGTTGTCATGTGGTCTCCCCAAAAGTGATTACACATTGAGCTTTCCTCAACTATTTTTTTTTAAGGAGAGAAGGAGAGGTATCACAATGATTATTTCGGGTCACGTCCGTTGATCTATAAGACCTTGTCAGTATTTTGGGATTACCCGTATATCTACGGTACCAGTGTGTTTACCGCTACCGTTTTCGGGGGCAAGACCCGCGGTATTACCGCTAGTATTTCCGGTTTATCCGTCTATCTGCGCTATCAGCGATTTTACTGTTATATCTCGGGACTCGCCGTTGGTATAGGGTGTGTACGATCTCAAAGGTACGTGCATTTTTCTATTACGGGTTTATCTCGCCAGTCTATAAAAGCACTTGAAGCATTTCGGGCTTGCCCGTTCAATTTAAGGTTGACCTGTAATGGCAGGTTGTAACTCCAGAATAACCACAAGGTGTATGAAAATTGTATATCTTGTTTAATTGCTGGTTGCAATACTTCTTCTCATTGTCTAAAATAAGGTAACACCAAATGTGATTCACAAGTAAAGTTGTCATGTAATGTATTTATCGTCAATCTCAGGTAATCAGATATTACAGTGTAATTACCAATTCAAGGTTGATATCTGTGTTTATGTCACCATGTGTATATGTTAGGTAGACACCAATCGTTAATGTATTAGCTAGTTATACCACGCGTTCATGCGACTAATACCCAGTTGTAACTTCAAATTATACGATGTTGCCACTGTTTAATAATTACCACTTTATTCCAAATGTTATATATATGTAAAAAGAAGTAGTGCAGTTAGGTGACGGGAGATAAGTCTTCTGACACATGGATCAGCATGACCCCCAGCCTGAACTAGTGGGCAGGGTCACCGTGGACAAGTCACCAACAGAAGTGAAGTCTGGAGAATCTTGATTCATAAAGATATGTGTAGCGCCCTTATAATAGTATTTTGATGTATAAGTTCATGGCCACTTGTCAGCAAGGTTAATGGTTCAACTACTAAGGTTAATGGTTTAACTATCAAAGGTTAATGGTTATTACTACGGTTTCGACCGATTTCTATATAATACTCACCAAGCAATATAAGGAGCCAGGTATATAGGTGAAGGTGTTGCTCGAGGACGAGCAAAGGTTTAAGGAGGGGAGAGTGTGGCGGGAAAGGGTGAGTTCCCGGCGCCGCCGCTGTCGCAGATCGCCGCAGCAAGCAGACTGCGTCTATTACGCCCGTGACCTCTTTCCCAAGGTTTACAGCATGAATATTCCCCATCTTTGGTCACACTTTACCCTAATATTGTATCCAACCATAGGCCTATGATTTAACCCCAGCCATTCCTGCATAATTATGTATTTAACTAAATAGTCTGGTTGTTTGGTACAACATTCCAAGGTTGCCAATCAGCTGACTTCAACCAAGCCATTTGATTGGCTGCTGGGTGAAGACAGCCAGTTTGCCCTGAAATGTCCACCTGTAAAGATGTCTATATTGTTCTGTTGAGCCAGCTCCAGCTTATATCCATCTTGGTGAGTTTAGGTAAACCTTTCTATTATTCATATTGCTGACCTGTGACTAGTGCTTGATTTATTGTACCGTTTCTGATAATATATGTCCTTTTTTGTCAATCAAATCAACATGAAAATGTCTGGTCTTTATTCCACATGAGTTGCCTTTCATTCCAACATGGCCATTTTAGATCCCTCAGTTTCCACCCTTCTCCCAGCTTAAATATGTGTTATTATATATCATTCAACCATCAATCTAGTCTATATTAAGTCCTTGGCCGTTCTCCCGTTATAATGTGATAAACAAAAAAAATGAAGAGACACGCTTCTTCCTCTCGAGAGGAAGAAGCGTGTTTCTCGATCAAATTCTTTTCTTTCTTTTTTTCTTAAAAGAGACAAACGCCCCTTAGAGCGCCCCCCTAGAGTGCCCCCCTGCCCCCTCCACTCCCCTCCCCTCCCTCCCCCCCACCCGCCCCATGCATCCTAAAAGCGCCCCCCTCCCAATGCATCTTAAAGGGGCCCCCCTCCCCCCCCCCTCCCCCCCTCCCCTCCCCTCCCCTCCCCTCCCCTCCCCTCCCCTCCCCCCTTATACACTCTAAAGAACGCTTCTACCTAGTTCAATAAGTCACTTCCAGTCGCTCGTAAAACAATAAAAATGAAAAAACAAACTTATATCGTTGTGTTTTTTATTGGTTTACCGAAAAAAATAAGAGACTCGCCTCCTCCTCCTCCTCCTCCTCCTCCTCCTCCTCCTCCTCCTCCTCCTCCTCCTCCTCTCCTCCTCTCCTCCTCGTCCTCCTCCTCCTCCAAAAAAAAAATATATCACATTTCAAAGCGCGTGACCCCTTAAGGACGCTCATCTCTTCATCAAGTCGCGTGACGTCACTTCTTCTTCCGGTCACGTGATCAATCAGGTCACTTCCGGTCACGTGATCCTCAATGAGGTCACTCACTTCCGGTTGGCCATTAGGTCATGTGACGTCACTTCCGGTCACGTGACTCATCAGGTCACTTCCGGTCACGTGATCCTAAATTAGGTCATATGACGTCACTTCCGGTCCCCTAAGTAGGTCATATGACGTCACTTCCGGTCCATAAGTAGGTCATATGACATCACTTCCGGTCACGTGACCAAATGGCGGCCTCTGATTGGCTAACTAGGTCACGTGACGTCACCACTAATCCCCTAAGTAGGTCACTTCCGGTCACGTGACCAAATGGAGGCCTCTGATTGGCTGCATGTCGATTGAGTAATAAACAGTAGTTAACCATAGTCCCGTTCCGATACATACTATACTACTATTATCAAATGTACAATTGGATGCAAAAAATCCCAAAATGAACAAAACATAATTTGGTTGTGCTGTCCTAAAATATAATTTGGTTTACACAGTTGCAGTAGGCATCATGAGCCATATCTTCAAGTCGCACCTGATTGTTCTAGACTATGTCTTTTTGTGATATTATGAAGACTTAACCACTATTAATATACATGTACTTTGTTCTAGGTCTAGTGGTTCAGGCTTTTGAGGTATCAGAGGGTAAAGACCAATTCGGTAATTTCTACTAACAGTTGTAAGGAAAGGTTACTTTTTTCCAACTCAACAGGCCCATCAGGAAAGAGGAAAGTCAGCAATCAAATTGAAATATTCATTCAAACAGTTGTAGATTCCCCTAGAAATATCAGGACAAGAATAAACTTATAATCAAGGTATGCCCTTGTTATTTTAAGTTTCACGGCCCCAACTGGTCATTAACTAAGTCAGGGTCAATAAACTTATAGCCCGTGGGTATCCTGCCTCATCAGCGGACAGTTGTGATGGGTTGCTAGGCGGTGGCTGGCTGAAGGGTCGGTCCCCGGGAGTCTGTCTACTCACAGCATAACACAGTGACCAAGTAGTGCCGATTGACACATGGAGTTACCACCAGCACCTCCGGAGGAGTTGTGTGTCCCTCCCTCAGCAAGCTGAGCTCTTTTATTTGGTATCTCTCACATTCCAACATCATTACCTCTAGCCCTCCAGAGGCTGTGCACGTCCGAAGATCCAAAACATACATGAGGGACAGTCATTTTACAGGTATTCGGGGTAGTATATATGCATGCAGTCGCTCACCACCTCCTACAGCTTCCTAGGAGTGGGGTAGCCTGGGTAGTGAACCCTACACCTCCCACAGTCGCCCACCACCCCTCACAGCTTCCTAGGGGCGGGGTAGGCCGGGTAGAGAGGCCCTACACCTCCCACTCACCCACCACCTCCCACAGCTACCTAGGGGCGGGGGTAGGCCGGGTAGAGAAGCCCTGCACCTCCCACAGTCGCTTCCTGAGAGTGGGGTGGTAGGCTAGGTAAATCATGAAATGATATTATTAGGAAATATCATGAATAATCATGGTAACATATCTTAATGTTTTCCCGATAACTGGGAGATAACACAATAAGTCATGATATATTTTGATTAATCATGGTCAAATAAAATTGTGATAAATCATCTTTTCTCTCTCAATGCATAAATCATAATATATATAATATATTATGATTAATTATGGTAAGGTGAAATCATGATAAATCATGTTTCTGTCACACTGGGTGAGGTCATGATAAATCACGATACATCATGATCAGACAATATCATGCTAAATTCTGTTTTTCCTATCAATTGGAGAGATCATAGTAAATCATAATATTTTATGGTCAATTAAAATCATAATGAATCATGTTTTCCCTCTCAATGGGTAAAATCATGATAATTCATGGTATATCATTATACATCATGGTTAGGTAAAATCATGATAAATCATGTTTTCCCTCTCATGGGGTGAGATCAGGATAAATTGTGATATACTATGATAAATTATGGTAAGGTAAAATCATGACAAATCATATTATCCCTCTCATTGGGTGAGATCATGATAAATTGGTAAAATCAGGATTAATCATGGGATATCATAATACATAATGGTAAGGTAAAATCATGATAAATCATGTTTTCCCTCTCATTGGGTGAAATCATAATAAATCATGTTGTACTATGATTAATCATAGTATGGTAAAATCATGGTAAATCATGTTTTTCCCTCTCAATGAGTGAGTTCACGACAAAACATAATTATATTATGATTAATCATGGTCAGGTATTATAATGATAATTCATGTTTCTCTCAATAAAAAAAAATCATAATAAATTATGATAAATTACTATTTAATATGGTCAGATAAAATCATAATAAATCATGTTTTCCCTCTCAGGAGGTTAGATCATGATAAAGCATGATTTACAATGATATATCATGATAGAATAAACATGATTTTTCGTGATTTCCCCTCGCAGAAGGAAAGATCATAATGAAGTATGGTCAATCATGATTAATCATGGTAGGAGAAAACATGATTAATCATGATTTCCCCTCTAAAGAGGTAATGTCATAATAAAGTATGATTTACCATGATTAATCATCATGGAAGAAAACATGATATGTCATGATTTATCATGATAAATCATGATATATCATGGTTCAACATGATAAATCAAGATATTTAACATGATATTTTTCTACCTGGGTATATACTACAATAATTAACATAAAACATAGCATACATGTAGAAATTAGCATAATCAACAGAATATTATTCAGGTTCAGGTTCCCACATACCAGCCTACATTGACATGACGTCCTTTCATGTATTAAACAAGAATTGCGGTTGTTGCCACGTAAAAAAAGGCCTCAGGCATTTTTATATGCGGCAACAACCACAATTCTTGCATTTGAAGGAACATAATGTGTACATGGTTGGTTTATTTGAAGGTGACCCAGTCAAGACCCCAAATAAAAATTCTGAGCCCATTGAATACAATATGGCCGGGGGCATTGAATACGGCACTTCAGTGCTAAAGCATAGGGAATCTTGTATTTCAAAAAATATGTAACTTCAAATGTTGTAGTTACTATGAATTCCTTGGGTCCATGTTAGGGGGGTAGATATAATTATAATCAACCTCAGGACCATGGAAATGTTTGTTGCTAGGCAGATAAGCAATTAGAATTAGGTAACCAGCTGTCACGAAGAAGTGATGGATCATTTAATGTGTATTTTCTGCCTTGAAACAGGAGGGTAGAGAGTATCCTTAAATATGCAGCTTACATGCACGCCCACATCCATCAGACAGGGAGGGCTGCTTAGTAGGTTCAGACCCTGATTAGGTTTGGTAGATGTTGATTAGTATGTTTAAGGTGCATGTTTAGAGGCTATCAGGTTCTGTGGGTGCTGATTAGTATGTTTAAGCCACATATCTTCATGACTTAGTTATAACTTTGGTGAGCTGATGGCATGTAGTACATGGTTTGGGGAATGACTGTCTGGGCCAGGTGGGACCCCGGTTTACATGAATCATGCCCCCCTGTGATCATTAGGGAGTGGTCAATTTTTAACAGGGGTTCAGTGGATTTTCATGCAAGTGGCTCAGATTTTCCACTCGAAATCTTTTCAGTCCCGCCCCCCCCCCATCAAGCAGGTTGTGGTTAGAAGAACACAAGGTGGGCTTTAAGACCTTATAACATCTAGGGGTCTTGTAACGTCATATAATTTCCTTTTTTCTCAAATGTTTTTCAAACATTCAGAATACTTCATTATAACGTCAAATAACTTTTTCTTGTAACTGGGGAGTGACCTCAGTCACCTGGCCCGAACCTGTTCCCGACTACTCAGCTTATCGCGATCATATTTGCCCAAACCATGCCTATAAGCCATGCCTTAATAACAGGTGTCCATGCCTATAAGCATGCTACAGAAATACAGTTGTCTTACTTTAATCCAAGCAGAACCTGGCTTGTTGATAAATAAATCAACTACAGATGTATGTTCATGTAGTGGGACGCCGCTGTACTATTTCCATAGAACCAGTTTGGGTTATATTGAGTATGTGTGTTGCCGTGTATCCAGGCCGCACTCCTGTCTAGTGCCGGGTATGTGGTTACATAAGCCTGCACCTGAGGATTGGTGGAGCGCGACCTGGTAATGTGCATTGAGCCGAGACCGCCACTTGTCACCCGACGTATCTCGGGTACCGTGTCGGTCCGGATGCACAGGTGCATGGTTACCCGGAGTTCCTCGGGAACTCAAGTGTTTACGAATAATGGAGAGAATTACATAAGGATCAGTTTATAAGACCTGAGGTTCTGCTAATCGAGGACCCAGTCTTGCTGTGCACTTCAGCCAGCTTGGCTGCTCCACAACAGAGCTTCCCCGAACTCTGTTGTACCTTTTTGGCCTAGTCCTGCTGCTGCTTCCAACTTGGTCACCCTGCGTCTTTCTCTGTTCCACCCTCTGGGGGAACTAGAGGAGATAGACGCACTGGTGAATAACTCCGGTGCCAGAACTCCCTCTTTGGAGTCTAGTCCAGATGGAGTCGACCAAGGTGAAAGAGAGCCTTGGATCTCGGGAATTATATACTAGACCGTGAGCGTATACCTCCTGTATGTTCATAGGACCACTGGTGTTCAGAAGCATATTTGATTGTTACTATCCGACTGTATGATTACGAGCCGTATGTCAGAATGAATAAAATGTAATTTCTGAACAACCTATTTTTAGAATCTGGAGATTTTCATAGCCGATGCCTATTTTAGAATAGCCATCTGCTACACTGGTGCCGTGACCACTTTGGGTAAGTATTGATTTACATTTAGTTTTTTCTATCTGAAATTGAGAGGTGAGCTCTTATATGTTTGAACCAGAATTGGTAGGTTTTAAAGGCATTGGCTACCTTATATATCCCACTTTCAGATTTTCCTAGCATTGAAGCAGATTGGTTATGTATATCTTGAGTCTATAAAAATTACAAAAAAATCAACACTACCATTTCAATATTGGCCAAAACAGAGCATTCCTTATCTGAGTCAATTGAAATGGTTACAAATAACAAACAGGCTTATAATAGATACCTAGAGGATTGTTTCTAATAGTAAGTGCATTGGGGTCATATCGTCTTTGTATGTACTTATCGAAACATGAATAAATTTGGATGGATTAACAAGACAATTAATTCTCCTTTGACCTCAAAACCCATGTTTTTATTTTTAAAATCAGATTTTATACCTCCATGACAAAATACACGTTCAGATTCTCTTTAGATTAAAACTGTGTAAGCACAATATATTTATTGTCAACGTTGGGGAATAAAAGTGACCTGTTTTCATATTCATTTTTTTACAAGAGGGGATTTTTCAAGAAAAATACATAGCAAAATTGTTACTTGTTTTAACTTAGAATTATCGTTTGTAATATGAGATAACCCCAATCTATTGGTAGTCTATATCATGTACAATTATCTGGGTGGTCATTATATATGATTCTACGTCTGCACTATACTTCCCATCCATCTACATGATGCATATTTTTGCCCACTGCCCCTGCCTGACTTGTGAGGGCCGCCTATGGTATAGCACAGGTGGCCAGTGTGCATACTCTGCTCTATGTTACTACATGCGCGACCAGGCTGTCCCTGGACAAACGTAGCGTAGGCCTTTAAGGATAGATATTACAGGTTGCTTTTGTGTGGTGAAGATATGTCAGATACAGAGGTGCCTCCCCCGTCGGTTACAAACCAAGGGGAAGGTATGCGTCCTAGATTGCGATTTAGCGTGAGGTTTAATGCAAGGCAGAAGGTACATACGTTCAATCAGAGTAGGGAAATTGGACATGGAGGGGAGGAAGAGGCCCAAGAGGTGAGATCAGAGGATTCACAAGGGGACCCCCCAGCGAAACATCCAGCTCTGGAACCAGATAGGGACATGGAGAAACCAGTCCAGGTGAGGTACACATTAGGCAAGGATGTGACGCTTGGACAGGTAACCATAGAGGATGCTGGAGAAGACAGTGACTCTAGTATTCCTAGTCTGGAGGGTACGGCAGATGTACCAGGGACATGGGATACATCTCAAGGCTAAAGTTGATGAAGAAACCTCCTGCTTTAACATTGTTTGTGCAATGGTGGCCCACAGCAGAATCCTGTAAATAGTGCTGTTGTCTCCCTGATGTCTCATTACACCCTCCTTTAGTTTTACACCATTAGCCTGCACTATATCAGGAGAAGGAGGGTTATCTTGCCAAAAAAAGCCATTAATCCATCTTGCTTTAATATAACCACAGAACCTGCACTGCCCTTCTACAGTCCTGCGGTCCCTGTTACTTCCAGTTTCTGAAGGTGTCAAAATGGTGCCTGTGGGATGTGACAAGAGGGTGGCCTACAGAGTAGCACCAGTTAAAGGTCTGTAGGAAGCCTTTCTCCCTGTGGGATGTGCCAAGATGGTGGCCTACAGAGTAGCACCAGTTAAAGGTCTGTGGGAAGCCTAACTCCCTGTGGGATGTGCCAAGATGGTTGCCTACAGAGTAGCACCAGTTACAAGTCAATAGGAAGCCTTTCTCCCTGTGGGATGTGCCAAGATGGTTGCCTACAGAGTAGCACCAGTTACAAGTCTATAGGGCCCCCTGCCCCCTGTGGGATGTGACAAGATGGTGGCCTACAGAGTAGCACCAGTAACAAGTCAATAGGAAGCCTTTCTCCCTGTGGGATGTGCCAAGATGGTTGCCTACAGAGTAGCACCAGTTACAAGTCTATAGGGCCCCCTGCCCCCTGTGGGATGTGACAAGATGGTGGCCTACAGAGTAGCACCAGTTATAAGTCTATGGGAAGCCTTTCTCCCTGTGGGATGTGTGGGGAGCTGTTTATCAGGGTGGCAGGGGGCATGCCATACGTAAATACAGGTTTGTCATTATTGGCAGAGTGAGTGAAGTTTGCATGTGTACTTGGGAATATCGATAAATCAGGCACACATTGAGAGCGGCCAATAAACCCGGGAATTAACTAATGTGCTTATAAGGGGTGGGCGTAACAAAGGGAACAGGGAGGGGGAAAAACAATGAATTAGTCGATAAAGTAGATTATGTAGAGCATATGGATGGAGGCTGAGACGGTCGATGTGGAGTCTTTATGCAGACGGTGGGGGGAGACCGGTACCCACTGTGGAAGCAGTGGGAGGGGCTAAGGTGGTAGTCCAAGGTAGTCAAGAAGGAGTGGAGGCTGTCAAGGAGGACAGCCTCGCAGTGACTCCTGAGAAGGATGGGGAGACAGCTGTAGCAGTATCCAAGGGGGATCAGCCGTTCCCGGATCCTTTTAGGTTGACAATACGGGGTTTAGAGGTTCCACCTTATGGACCCAGGGAGAGGTTGAGCCTGGATGACATAAGGACGCTTAGGTTGAAGAATGAGCATGATCACATGAAAGAAGGGATAAGGTTAGAGGAGGAATCCCTGAAGAAGTTGAAGGAGGAAAGGGAGGCTTTCGAAAAGAGTTTTTTGGCGAAAAGGTCAGGAAACATGGGGGAACATGCAGCTCAGATCAAACATCTGGAACAAATCTCTCTCAATGTAGGGCTACTTGAAGGTACTGAAGTTAGACTGAAGTCTAAAACTGAGAAGCTGGTGGAGCGGAATAAAGAAATTAGTTCCGAGATTCTAGCAAGGCAGATACAGGTAGCTGAGTATGATGAGTTGCTGAAGAAGCAAAATAGTAAGCTGGGGGAGCTGGAAAGTCTAGCTCAGCAGGCTGAAAACCACTTGGTGAATAAATTAGGTCCGGATGTGATGACGGGAAAGGAGGACCCTGTCAGTAAGGTGCAAGAGGTATCTAAGGATGAGACCTTTCTGACTGCTGACGATCCCTCTGTATTTGTCATTAATGCAGTGGAGGATGGGGAGAAGCCACCGGCTACTGAGGATCTAGATGATTCCATGGTAATACATACAGCAGATATGTTATCCAGCGTGAGTGGACACTCATCTATGCAAGGCAGTAAGATTGATAAGAATGAGGAGTTCATGTTAGAACTTTGTGGTAGAGTTGAGAGGCTGTTTCAAAAGAAGCTGGATTGCTTTCTTGAGGAAACAGAGTCAGTGAGGGTGGAGAATGACACGAAGAGAGAAAAAGGAGATGGTCCGGTAGCTCAGGCTACGGGGGAAAAGGCTCCTGTGGGAACAGCTGATGCTGCTCCAGCTCCTGGTGCACATTCTACTCCAGCTCCTGGAGCAAGGCAGGTTCATACGGTTCCGGTGAATGTATCTACAGTAGGTAGACCAGGTTTGCCCAGGGGAGCAAACATGAATGCTCGGCCGCCAGGTCAAGGGAATCTGGCTGAGCCTAACATGGGGGATGGGGCAATGTGGGACCGGATAACTGTTATGGGAACGCTAGGCCTATGTTCAATGTACCACCTCCTCCATTACCTGGCGGTCATATAACTCCAGGAAGCATGTATACACCAAGGACCCGTGGTACTGATCCGGGGAGAACACCTTATCAACATAGGGGGAATATGTCTATGGAAGATGAGGCGGTGTTCCAGAGCAATCCTGCGATTAGGAGATTGGGGATTGATGCAGTACCAAATGACGTGGGGAACTATAGAGCAGTGGACTATGCTTTAAGTCAAGCTGATATACCATTGAGAACGGGGATGACGGCTGTGAAGAAGCAGGCCATCAAGATGAAGCAGTATGATGGCTCAGTCCCATGGAGGAAATGGTTCACACGATTTTCAGCAGATATGCGTCATAATGGCTGGGAAGGGGATGAGTGCCTTGCAGCTTTGTCGTGGTGTTTGCGGGATGGTCCTGGTGACCCCGCCCTAACAAGCTTTGAATTAAGTGGGGGTAGAACGTACAAGGGATTAGTGGAAACAGCCTCATGGGCTTTGGGTTCCACATCCGGTGCGGATCCCGCGTCTGAACTGGAGGCGAGGGTTCAGAAGCTCTGAGAAGGACACCGACAGTTTGGAATGGCTCTCCGAGTGCTAGCAGCAGAAGCTTTTGAATCTATGAGTCCGAGCGATCCATGGCTGGTGAGGAAATTGTCCAGCCTGTATATAGATGGACTTGGAGACGAGAGATTATCAACCAAGATTGCTTCGCAGTGGAAAACCACTATGTCGCTAGCAGACATCTTCGAGCTCACAGAGGATGCTCTAAGAAAACGGAAGTTATTGAAAACTGTGGAGGCAGCTCCTGTGGCTGGAGTTGAGGTACCTGAAGCGGGGGGTGATCTAGCTACAGAGGGTGTGCAGGAGGTGGCAGCTGTAGATCCTAAATGGGGGGAACGTCTTTGTATAGAAGACCAAAAGTTCCAGGATCAGACGCTCCAGCACCAGATGAGGGTGCAATAAAGAGCATGATTGGGAAAGTCATGGATGAGCGTAGTAAGGCTGAGAAGGCTGAGAAGGTCACAACTCGTGGTCGCGGTAAGGGGAAACCCAACAAAGACACGAAATGTTACAATTGTGGGAAGAAGGGTCACTTTGCAAGGACATGTTGGTCCAAGGATACAAAGAATGTATCATCGGTCGAGAAACAAAAAGACGGACCCTCTTCTGACCAAAGCCCACCACCGACGGAAAACTAACAGGGGTTGTTGTCGATGACAAGATAACAGCCCCACCTGTGATTGCCAAAGATACTGTCGAGGCAATATCAAAAGATTCCATTTCACGGGAGCCGCTGGGGTTAGCCGCACCTGAGTCGGATCCGCCAGGTGGAGATGGGCCCCAGGGAACGGACACGAGAGGTGTTGAAGATTTAGCTCATCTTGACACTGTCCGTAGAATTGAGTTGGCGGAAGAAGTAGCAAGGTTTTGTGCTTCGCGACTCAAACCCAATGATCCTATAGTTAAGTTTCTCAACTTGAGGGGATATGATTTGGGCGGTGAAACTGGAATTCAAAGGTTTGCTTTGCAACCTTCCCCTTTACAAGGGAAGAGATGGTATTTGCCTGTGCAGATTCAGGGTTGCTTGGGGGAATTTTTGATCGATACTGGAGCTAGCCACTCCATGATGGGTCATCATTTCTTCAAGAAACTTGCAGGTCTGCCGACTAGCCCTGTGGGGCCGGGGTCGGTCAGAAGTGCTGATGGATCTCATATGCGGACACATGGCAGACAGGTGATACCCTTCTGGGTGAATCAACATTCATCTGTTGTTTCAACAACTGTAGCTGAACTGACGGATGAGGGAATTCTGGGAGTGGATTTTTGTTCTCTTTATGGTGCTGTATTGGATAGTGTGACAGGGGAACTCACTTTTCAATATCCACAGGAGATGAAAGTCCAGTGTGTGCTCTGACGGATTTCGGGCGTCTCATCTGTCTCTCAGACAGTCCGAATTCCTCCTCGCCATGTATGCAATGTGCCCAGCAAATTAGTTTGACTTAGTTTCTGGAACGTACACTTTGTGTGACTGTTGTCCTATGGAACTAATTGGCACAATATGACACCATACCCCATAGGACAAGAAGTGGCACATACTCACACATATTCACACAAATTCACACATATTCACACAGCATCATGTACCATGGCACAAAAATGTTTCCAACCATATTGTTTCACTTTTATTTCTTTTTTTTTTAAAAGAAAGGAAAGTCTGTTTAGTTTGTAATACTCATTATATTTAGAAGCTGGCATAGGGCACCATAGCAGAAATCTGTTAGTGCACTCCCTGCTGTATATGGGCATACTATCTCATTCAACAAGATTTCCACCATGGTAGTGTAGGCCTGATGAAGTTGTGTCATGCCAATTATCAGCTGTATACACATGTAACAAAAGGTCAGACCTTTATCCAAACAAGATTACCAGAGGAAAGGTGTCTGTGGTCTGTCCCTCTTAATGCAGCTTTAATCAAATCATATGGTGTGTTTTTCAATCACTAATGGAACTTGATAGAATTAGAGGTGTATAGCTAGGTCTAAGTTGCATTGACAACATGTTATTATGGTTATAAACAATGAAAATGATTCCATTTCACCCATGAGAATAACAAGGAACAACAAAGATGACACCTGGTGTCAAAACCATGCACTAATCCAACCTGACAAAGTGATGATGGTTCTGTTTGAAGATGTGTGAGTGTGTGCCAGAAGGGGAACTAGGTGACACAACATGACACAAATACCTGTTATGTATGACACCAGGTGTCATCAAAGTTGATTGTACCCCTTTTTTCCTGCTTAAAGAGAATGCTTTTCTTTAGCTATAAGTATCTAAACAGGGTCCCAATGTATTGTGAATCAGACAATGCACCAGTCCTTCTATTAACATTCATTATGTATATAAATAGATGCCATATCATTTTAATGAAAGCAGCATTAAGAGGTCCAGATGCTAGACACCTTTCCTCCAGTCATCATGTTTGGATAAAAGCCTGGCTATCTCCTGCTGCTCATGTGAACTCTAATGTTGATGGTTATAAAGGTACATATATTCATCAGCCCTATGTTGAAATGCTAGGAACCTGATCGAATGAGTTCATACAAACCAGCAGCACACACACCAATAGTGTGCTATGACTATCTATGTCAAATACTGTTGGTTGTAAAAAAGTATTACAGTATTTCCTATCTTTTAGTAATTCATAATGAAACTAAAAATACATGACTAAACATTTTGGTTTAGGGCATTATATATTTTGTCATTTGGTGTGAATAAGCTTTTTTTTAAATCTGTCAGAACTGTGTGAATCTGTTCCATGGAACACTGTGTCAGTGTGTGTGAGTCTGTTACATGGTCTACATGTCACACAAAATGCACAAAATGAGCACACAGTTCCAGGGGTAAAACAGGGTGAAACGATCTGGAACTAATTTGCTGGGTAGTTGTATACTGCTGAGATATGGAATTTGATCGCATTGGGGTGGTGGAACCGAATCAGGAGCATTTGAGTAAGCTAGGATTGGTTTCCACCAGTGCCCTGGTGCAGAGTTCAAGACGAACAGTAGTACCAGTCAGTAATATGACTTTCCAGGATGTGTACCTGGAAAAAGGGACGACCTTTGGGGACGTAACATATGCTGATGTGGTAATGAGAGCTGACTCACCAGAGGTGGAGTTAGCAGCACGGAGAGCAGTTGAGTTAGGAGCCTTGGATCCATCTGCTATGCCAGTGGTGTTGCAAGACACTGGGGAGCAAGATAGGGAGGAAGGTTATGGATTACCACTGCATCTCTTACCATTAGTGACAGATAGCCACCTGGAGAGGGAGGAGGACAAAAGGAAGTCTGGCTGAATTGTTGTGTGAGAATGCAGACTTGTTCTCGGCTCCAGGAGAGCAGTTGGGCAGAACGGACCGAGTAACTCATCGGATAGACACCGGTTCTAGCCCAGTGTTACGCTTGCCCTACCGTCGCTTACCTTTGTCTAAGAAACAGGCATTGGAAGATGAGGTGGACAAGATGTTAGGGGAGGGGATAATAAGGCCTTCTGATAGTCCATGGGCTAGTCCAGTGGTAATGGTTACCAAAAAGGATGGCACTTGTTGGTTCTGTATAGATTACAGAAGACTGAATGGGATTACTGGAAAAAATGCCTACCCCTTGCCACGCATTGATGAAAGTCTAGATTCCTTGGGTGGGAATCAGTGGTTTTGTACCTTAGATCTGCAGTCAGGATACTGGCAGATTGGGATGCACCCAGAGGATAGGGAAAAGACAGTGTTCACAACCCATAGGGGGTTGTTTGAGTTCAATGTGATGCCATTTGGCTTGTGTAACGCTCCGGCTACTTTTGAAAATATGATGGAAACAATGCTGAGGGGCTTGTTGTGGAAGAACTGTCTGGTATATCTAGACGACATCATAGTTTTCGGGAAAACTCGGGAGGAGTGTCTATCAAACTTGACCATGGTGATGGATCGTTTGAGATCCTATAACCTGAGACTGAAAGCGAAGAAATGCAAGTTCTTCAGGCAGTCAGTGGAATATCTGGGCCGAATAGTTAGTGGCACAGGTATTTCGGCGGATCCAGGGAAATTGGAGGCAGTAGCGAGTTGGGCAACGCCAAAAGATCAGAAGGAAGTAAGATCATTTTTGGGTTTTTGCTCTTACTACTGTGATTTCATTCCCGGATTTGCTGAGGTGTCGGCTCCTTTACAGGCGCTAGTAGTAGGTAAGAGGAAGGGAATGTTGAAGCTTCCACCGTTTATTTGGACGGAACTTGCTGAGCAGGCTTTTCAGAAGCTGAAGGAGTTATTTACGGTAACTCCTGTATTGAGCTTTCCTACTGAGGGTGATCAGTTCATCCTGGACACCAATGCTAGTAACGACAGCATAGGCGCTGTCTTGTCCCAAGTACAGGATGGGAAAGAAGTGCCCTTAGCATTTGCTAGCAACAGCTTGAGTAAAACTCAACGCAATTATTGTACCACCAAGCGAGAATTGTTGGCCATAGTAGTGTACACGAAGAAATTCCGCCATTATTTGTATGGTGGGAATTTTATTCTGCGTACAGACCATTCGTCCTTGAGATGGCTCCTTAACTTTAAGGAAGCAGATGGGATGATGGGCAGATGGATCTCCTCGTTGTCTGAATTGGGTATAGAGAATGCCCAGATTCAGCATCGGAGTGGAGTGAAGCACGTGAACGCGGATTGTTTGTCTAGGAGACCGATCCGGAGATGTGCGAGGTTGGACTGTGAGGATTGTGGCATACATAACGCGTTGGTGGCACCAATAATGAATTTTGATCCAGCCTAGGAAGAGAACTTGGTGTTTTGGTCGGTGGAGTCCATACTTGAAGCTCAACAGGAGGATGAAGGTATCAACGTGATATGGAATCTTATCCTGGAGAGAGCTGCTCGTCCCGTCAGACCTGCGCTGTCATTGGAATGTGTGGAAGTGAGAAATCTGGTAGGCCAATGGTCACAGTTGGTAGTGCGAGATGGCTTATTATGCAGGTGGAAAACTCTTGACGGCAAGGCCAGGAGGAGGCTACAGATAGTTCTCCCGGTTTCTCTGAGATGGGAAGTGTTCGAGTTTTTCCATAGTCATCAGACTTGCGCTCATTTTGGCAGAAAACAGACTTTGGACAAACTAGCGAGGAGATATTACTGGCCGGGAATGTCTAAGGACGTAATACGTTGGCTGGAGGAATGCCCTACGTGTTGCCTGGTGGAACCGGGCCCTGGGAAAGGTAAAACATCTCTCAGACAAGTACTGTTGGGAGTCAGGTTTGCGAGGATAGCCATTGATATTATCACTGGTTTCCAAACTACTCCTAACTCCAACGTGTGCATGATGGTAGTACAGGACTATTATACCAAGTATGTGAGAGTGATCCCAATGAAGGATCATACGGCATTAACCTGCCCACAAGCTTTGGTTGAGGAGTGGGTACTAACATTTGGTGCACCTCTCATGCTACATTCAGACCAGGGTAGGGAGTTTGTATCGCGTCTCTTTCAGGGGATGTTGGAAGAATTGGCCATAATGAAAACACGCACTAATCCTTACCGACCACAGTCGGACGGGATGGTTGAGAGGTTTAACCGTACGTTGATACAGGGGTTGACAAGGCTGGTTAATTCTAATCAGGATGACTGGGACACGTTTTCCCAGTATGTGGCCCATGCATACAACAGTACAGTGCATGCATCTACTGGCTGCACTCCTAACAGCCTGGTATTTGGATCGGAGATCATAATGCCTGCAGATTTGGTCTTTGGCAGTGTACTACGGAGAAAGGATGTCCCGTGCCGAGTTGCATTTGCAGAATCTCTCCGCAGGGAACTGCGAGAAGGCTATGCATTGGTGAGAGGCCACTTGAAGAAAGCAGCCGTTCATCAGAGAGTGGGGTAAGATACAGGCTTGAGAGAAAGGAAGTATGTAGTTGGACAGAAGGTGGTGAGGTTGAAACCACCTGTACATGGAAAAATCTCGAAAGGTTGGGATGGGCCGTTTGAGGTAACAAAAGTAATATCTGATGTTACTGTGTTGTTGAAGAATGTTCGAGGCAAATTAGTTGCTGGCCATGTGGATCGCCTGAAGCCTTGGCTAGGTCGCCGGTCCGGCGATGAGGATGAACCTTTGGTGGAAGTGCCAATGCCCCAACCCAGGTGGGTGCGTAAGAAGCAGGTTACGGCACCCCCTCCTACAAAGAAGACCAACAAAGCTACGCCGGCTAAGAGGGTTGATTGTAGGAAGAAGAAGAAGAAATCAGTTACTGAAAAGGGAGGCTCCTAAAGTGATTGAAAAGAAGAAACCCCAGGGACCCATACGGAGAAGTGCTCGTATAGCGGGTCGAGGTGCTGTTACGTAAGAGCGGCGGGGCTGGGTTGTTTTGTTATGGTTGCCCGAAGTTGTTCGGGTTTCCATGAACTCACCCGGAAAACCCCGGTAGTTGCGTAACTGGTGCTGATTTTCGAAAACACAACGAGAAATACCGGATTTTTTTCTTTGAGCGTTGTGACTGGAATTATGGTGGAATTAACCAGTAGATGGCATTGGGGTACCAAACGTTCTGCTTTACTAAAATTAGTTTTGAATGTTAACATGCTATAATCTGTGAGTTGGTTTCTCATTTAGTACTTGTCGTGATGGTTTCGGATTAAAATCCAATGAACTAAGTCGATAGTTTGTTTCTAAGGATGAATTGAGTATTCTTAAGGAATTTTTGGTGTAAAAGGACGTATATAGAACACGACCTAGGGACACTAGAATAGGACTCATAAGTCTTCTGAATTTTCGGACCACAAAAAGAAATTTACTTTGACACATATTTTTTTTATTATGTTCTGTTTAAAGTAAGCTCTATGTTCATATACTGCAAACAATACAGTTTTTGATGAACTAGACTAATGTTATTACTTGAAATGATGTCCAAAAGCAATATCCGAGACAGTACGGCGAAGATTACAACTACAACGCAGTTGGCTTCGTTACCCGGCTTTCTTCAGATAATAACGGATAACTTCTTCGGGAAGGGCTATCCGATACCCATGATCCTTTGCGCTTGGATGCTGGTTTGGCGCGGAAAGCGTCAGTCCTGCACATACCGTTGGAGAGGGTGGATGCGAAGGCACCTCTCTCCGCGTATGTCTAACAGCGGTTAGCCCATCTAGACTGCTCCACATGTGAGGGAGAGAGGAGACACCTGATTGAGGTAGTACAGGAGGACACTTTTGTAACAATTTTCCTGATTTTACTACCTGTGTAAGCTCATTTGAGAGTGGGCTCCTCTGGGCCGCCCTCTGTTTAGTTGTCATGGCGGATGGCTATCCGTCGGGTAACTCCCATAGCAGGAGTCACTCGACGGAGGTTACCCCTCTGTTGCAGGACGAGAGAGAGTTATTAGCTTTAGGGGACCTGAAGTCTACAGCTCCAGTCGACTTTAGCCTTCCTAAAGAATTCAGTGACAAGAATTTACCCAAATTCGTGTTTCAGCCACCTGGTAGATGAAGAATAGGGGAGTGAAACGCAGTAATGGCAGTAAAATCACTGAGATAAGGAAAGCTGAACAGGTTAGAACTACACAGTATCTCCTAGCTAGAGGAGAACATGTGAGGAAACTAGTGGATTTGGGATTGTCAGTGGCGCAAGCCTGGGGGTTCGTATCAGGCCCGGGGTTGAAAGGACTCGAGGCCGGGGGATTTCCCTTGTTCCAGGTTGGGAATATTGCGTCACCACCTACTTCGGGAGTGACGCGAACTGACCCAAACATGCCTGGAATACCGGTGCAGTCAGTCAGTAACGCTCCGGTAGGTGCGTCATGGGGTCCTATGGCGTATGACCGTGGGGATGGTCAACACCCGGTGCATGGTAATTTTGTACCCAATTGGAATGCCCCTAAGCACTCTACTCCGGAGCATATTCCAAGTATGGCAGTCATGCATTTGGCGGCCAAATTCCAGAAGTTTGATATGGGGGATGTAATTCCTGGAAGTAAGTTATGCAGGGGAGCATATTAGCAAGAATTAGACAAGTTCAACGAGAAGAAGTGTACCAAGCTATTCAGAGCTCCTTCCAATAATGCTAAGTCCAAACCCTACACTGGGGAGATTACTGGGGAGATGGGGAGCCGAGCTAGGTTACCCTCCTATGAGGATACGGAAAGGGATATGGAATTCTGGTTAGAACAAACTAGTTCCGGGGCACATCAGGCCTACAAGTTTTGGGACGAAGTTATAAAGCAGAGTATGGGGACATACAGGGCTGCCGACCTCTCCAACGAGGATAGGTACCGTCTGAAATGGGCCTGGATGACATTCGTCCCGCCAGGTATGCCGACCTATAAATCCGGGAGAGAGTGGAGAGTATGTTTGGGGCAATGCCGATTCAATGACTGTATGAACAGAAGTCCAATAGCCGAGTATTTGGACTTGTACCAGTTTGCACGCCATCTGGTGGAGTTCCATGCCCACTCCAAAATGATGTGGCAGTGCCGAGCTAAGTCTAATCGCTCAATTAAATGTATGAAAGATGGTGAGCCTTTCAGCACATCTAGAAAGGGTTGTATGGTGAGACACCTAGTGGATGTTCACCATATGAAGGCTGAAACTGCCATGTCCCATCTAGATATTCTCGAGAACTCTCCGGAGTCTTTAGGACTCACGGACAGGGAGAAGTGCGTGAAGGTACCACAGGGGTTGGCGTACACTTTGGTGTTCAACCATAACCCGAGAAGGTTGTGGCTGAACCAGAAGGCGTGGCCATACTACATTCAGGACTTTCCAGAGAAAGCCCCTGATTACCGTAGTAAGATGGAGTTGGCCACTCCTCCCAAAGGTAAAGTACTGTCTGAAGGTAAAACGGTGGACCATGGAGTGAATACTCCTGTCTCTGTTGCCTTAGGACAGGTACAGACCACAGGTTCAGAAGGGTCCTCAGCTTCTGCTGGGTCAGACTCATCACCTAATGGTCGATCTACCCCAATCAAGAGACGGACTCCAGGGTCTTCCTGTGGATTTAGTAGAAATACTGCTGAATCCAACAAGGAGGGTCCTGGCGGATCATTACCGAGGGTTGCTGTTAACCCAAGGCAGGCCATAGAGGAGAGAATGGTAAATGACTTGTTGGCTTCTCCTGCAGAGGAGGAGGATGACTGCGTATTTGTGGGACAGGAGGTGATACCTTCTACCACACTCTCTGAGGCTGGTGGGAACCTGGGACTGTCAAGGAAAATATTAAAGACAGAGAATACTTCCACTGACAGTCAAGGGTATGTAACAGGGAAGATGAAGTCAGTAACTGGGAAAGAGGACTCTAAAACTAAAACAATCTATAGGACGATTGATTTCCAATCTGAGGGAGACGATTGTCACCCATAGACAGGGTTCGGTCTAATAGATTTGATATGGGAAAGGGACAGGCGATTGGTCGTGGACTATCCTCCGTTCCATCGCCATCTACCTGTATAGGGGGTCTATCATTGGATTCTCCATCACCTGGGGTGGGTGAAGAAGAGATGTTTTTTGAATCGGTCCCTCTACCTACGCTGACTGGTGATATTGATCACCCTGAGAATATTAGTATCAGGAATCTTCTAAAAGAACAGTATGTCACTGGACTCAAGAGTTCATTTGACACACTGGATCTCACTTGTCAACTAGCTCTGCAAGGAGCTAGGGCTCAAGCTGAGCAATTGGTAAAAGAAAGTTGCTTGGCTGAGTTGGAGAAAGTGGAGACTGCAAAAGCAGAACTCCAGTCTAAAATGGCCAAGATGACTGAGGAGAATGAAGCCCTCAAACGAGAGTTGGGATAACGGGATGACATGGTAGCAACTACTAGCAAAATTGTAGATTAACTGAGACTGACCAATGAAAGATCTCGTATGGAAAGTCAATTTTTGATTGATGATCTCAAAGTCAAACTGGATCGCAGTAAGGATATGGCCAGTACTGCTGGACATAAACTAACTGCTGCCCGGACTGAAATTAGTCTGAAAACTAAAATAATCTCGAAGTTAGAGCACGAAATTGGTGGTCTGACTAAGAAATTTTTTAGCTTTGAAAAGGAAGCTCAGCAGAATGACGACTATTATGAAGAGTTTGCTGAGTTTTTCGAAGACTGCTATGAAATCCCATTGTCAAGTTGGTACGACAAGAGTGTGTACAGGGTTGAACGGGGTTCCGCCCCTCTTCCCTCAGGATTTGACGGAGATGCATACACACAAAGGATCGGAGCTGACTCTAGGGCTGGTAACATCCCTCGGAGTCCTCCGCCTTCGCCTACAAAGGACGAGATGCATCTGGCTGACTGTAGTTACGTGGCTGCCTCCTCAATGGCCTCTGGGTCATTGGAGACGGTTCCTGTGACGTCTGTTCCTAAGACATCCGTTCCTGTAACGTCTGTTCCTGTGACGTCTGTCGCTGTGACGTCTGTTCCTGTGACGACTGTCCCGGTGACGCCTGTCGCTGTGACGTCCACTGCTGTGTCGTCCACTGCTGTGTCGTCTGTTACTAAGACGATGCAGTACACTGCAATGGGGGTGGACACAACCGTGTCTTCCCTTGAGACTATGGATACTCCCGCTGGGGTGTCCCCTCTTGCAAGGATGGTGGTGAATGAACGGCACCTGTCTCGACACCAGTACTTGACGCCACCTCTTGTCAGTCACCTTACCAGATAACGGATAGTGAGACTAGAGAGGCGGTCCAGATACTAATGGAGCTGTCTGTGACTCTCAGTTGCTTAGGGCTCCTGAAAAAGAACTTGAACAATCCATGATGGTGGATCCTGCAGTGGACCTACCTGCGACGACTGGTTCTGTGTCTGGGAACCATCTTCCATCGACCTTGGACATTCCTATATCCATGGCGAGTGTACCTATGAGTACGCAGGTGCATTTTCTCAACCCTGACGCTCTGAGTCTGGGGGCTGAGATGGACGTTTCCATTGAGATGAGTGGCAACCGATCTAGTGAGTGCATGTCGCCAGTGTCCAGAAATGAAGAACTTCTGCTGAGTGGCGAGTCATAAAAACATTCCCAGTTTGCAGCATGTATAGGACCTCTACTATGTGTCGTCATCAAGTTTGAAATTTGCAGTAGTGGAGCTATTAGTGCACCACTGACCGTATGATGCTTTAAAAACCATAAACTATGGGTCACAAGATGGCTATATATATATATATGTATTTATGAAAGACTGAGATGAGGTGAACTGCTTAAAATGGATCATCATCACCTATTTATGAAAAAGACTTTGATATGATACCATATTACCTTTTCATCTGTGTTTTGCAGTTGTTGACATATGAGAACTGTTAAAACTATCACCAAAGAGTGTTCTATTGCCATAAGACAGTATTTATAAAACGGGTTCTGTTTGATTTGATGACATGTGCTATAGGTATGATTATTGTATGCCGATTGTGATACTCTGAATTTACCGTCCGCTAGTAGAAGTATCGAGGACTGGATCCTGACGATATCTACTAAAAGTAAAATGTTACTTGACTGCATTCGTGCTTTGTGTGAATCAATGGTAATGCCATGACAATAAGCCTGGTGAGAGTGAAGTTTGTTCAGGTTCTAATGATGAAGAATTGATTAAGTTGTTATGGAGATCTGTAGGTCCTCGTTTACTACTTTCAGAAGGAAGGTATCAAGTGAAGGGCTGGGTCATTCTATTTTTCAGCTTGCTATTTTTCAGTCTGTAAACTTGTGTGTGGAGAACAATTCTCCCTACGGTTGAAATACGTTACCATGATACCTGATCTGTTGCCTTAGCGTTTCCATATGGATAATGCCACTTGTGTTATTATGTCGGTTACATCAAGAGGGACGCCTATGTGACTCTGATTTGCATAAGGTTTTGAGGTCCTTGAGTTGATTAGAACTGCATGTACCGGATCTACGCTATATGTGCATTTATTCCAAAAATTTTGACCTATCAAACCTTACTCTGGCACGTTAAGCAAGTGAGTCTATTCAATAGATTGGTGGAGCGCGACCTGGTAATGTGCATTGAGCCGAGACCGCCACGTGTCACCCGACGTATCTCGGGTACCGTGTCGGTCCGGATGCACCGGTGCGTGGTTACCCGGAGTTCCTCGGGAACTCAAGTGTTTACGAGTAATGGAGAGAATTACATAAGGATCAGTATATAAGACCTGAGGTTCTGCTAATCGAGGACCCAGTCTTGCTGTGCACTTCGGCCAGCTTGGCTGCTCCACAACAGAGCTTCCCCGAACTCTGTTGTACCTTTTTGGCCTAGTCCTGCTGCTGCTTCCAACTTGGTCACCCTGCGTCTTTCTCTGTTCCACCCTCTGGGGGAACTAGAGGAGATAGACGCACTGGTGAATAACTCCGGGTCCAGAACTCCCTCTGTGGAGTCTGGTCCAGATGGAGTCGACCAAGGTGGAAGAGAGCCTTGGATCTCGGGAATTATATACTAGACCGTGAGCGTATACCTCCTATATGTTCATATGACCACTGGTGTTCAGAAGCATATTCGATTGTTACTATCCGACTGTATGATTACGAGCCGTATGTCAGAATGAATAAAATGTAATTTCTGAACAACTTATTTTCGAATCTGGAGTTTTTCATAGCCGATGCCAATTTTAGGATAGCCCACAGCTACATTCAGAATTCAATAGAAAATCATGACAGCAGTATTGGTGCTGACTAGAAATTTATGATTTAAAGTAATAGTTTTCATTATAACCAAACATCCTAGAGTTACGTGAGTATTCTTCCAGTGAATTGTTTCTCAATGACGCTGGGATCTGCCTCAGATACCCCAAACTCATACTTCTATCAGTGTTTGTAACATGTGGAGAGGCAGGCATCCAGGGGTTAACCTTGAATACAGAGGCCAGCAGAAACTGAGCATCAACATCAAAGCTTTCCTGTTTTCCTATGAAATCATAGTTAATAAAACAAGGACTGCATAGTTTTTCAACAGTAACTATTTTTGCTGTTCAAGAGAAACTTATCCTTGAAAGCTGAGACTAACCGCGATTTAGGGTCTCGCATAAGAATGAATTTATAGTAGGTCTGGATACGAAACATAGCCTCCTCCTTGGTGTATTGACTTGCTGCCCTTAAACCATACCTGCAAGATACAGAATACAAGAAGGTCATGTCTTAATAACAGGTGTCCAGGAATTTCCATACAAAATAGGGATGACAAATATTGATTGGATTTACTAGAATGTGTAGAACTTGCAGCCTGAGAGGTTCTGCAGCCTGTTCTATACCTGAGAGGTTCTGCAGCCTGTTCTATACCTGAGAGGTTCTGCACAGACAGCCCGTGATTGATTTATTTGTACCTTTGCTGCCTCATACAGGGCCAGGCCATGTTCACACATCACAATTCTGGATTTGATTATCGATGTGCTCAATATGTTTGATCAATTTTCAATACAGAATTGATTGTTCTACAGAGATTGTAAGTCTTCCAAACTCCTATACTTGTATTTAAGATACAAGATACTCACCACGTCCAGTAAGACAACCACAACATTCTCACCAAAGTACAAATATCTGTTACCTGATAATATGTACCTCTCTAACAGTGTCCGGTTATGTAGGGCTGGGTTGATCTTTACTCTCCCTCCAGGAGAACTGAAGCTGGCTAGTCTGGCTTTCCAGGAGGAGCAGCCTGCTTTAGGGACATAGCAATACAGTACCCGGTGCTTCTCATCAACCAGGATATGATTCAGTGCTCGTGTGTAAGCATACCTCCAGGAACCCAAGCTGTTATTGTGCCTCTCATTTAGGCAGAAGTTTTGAAGAGTCTTTCTCCACTCTTGTTGCATGTTGAGTATATCTGAATAGGGTCCTGTGTTTAGCCTGATGTCTGTTGGTTGGGGATGTTGAGGCCACATTGAGCATTCACCATTCTCTGTGCTGCACCTCTTCCCTCCAGGAGAGTTAGCTTGCAGGATGTGGAGCAGGGTGTATGCGGGGTTAGCTTGGAGGATGTGGAGCAGGGTATACGTCAGCACGGCAGCCAGCAGCAACAGCCACCCCGGGTAGGAGTAGGAGGCCCAGGTAACTTACAATACCCATCATGGAAGCTAAGCAGCTTATGACATTAGTTTATTCCACTAATTTGTTTGAAAGATCACCAATTAGTTTTATTCTAAGTTGTATACACATTGACTCATGCATCTCAGTTTAACACTACGCTGTAAGTGTATTCCAAATACCAATACGGCTCTGTATACAGCACCAGCCAGGGAATCCTGGTTAGCTGTCACCTGTTTATTTCAATTACAAATATCTACTAGTACAAATATCTGTGACCTGATAATACGTACCTCTCTAACAGCGTCCGGTTATGTAGGGCTGGGTTGATCTTTACTCTCTTTCCAGGAGAACTGAAGCTGGCTAGTCTGGCTTTCCAGGAGGAGCAGCCTGCTTTGGGTACATAGCAATACAGTACCCGGTGCTTCTCATCCACCAGGATATGATTCAGTGCGCGTGTGTAATGTAACATAACAACTCTGAGAGTAAATAGAATTAACCAGGTTCTTTATTTCTTGACCACCAAGTCCAACATATGTCAGTGGTTACCCACTGACTGCACCTCCACTTTCTCAGATGTTAACACAGGGCCTGCTCTCCTTCCTCTGATCTTCCAGCTCTGAGCAGCTCACCATATTGGCCCTTCCTCCAGCCCAGAGGGAGGGGCCTAGCATGCACAGCCCTCACCTCAGGCCCCAAAATGGTGGTACCTCTGCCCTGATTGGTTCAACCTCAATAGCCACTCACTAATCACCCCCTGTCAACCTCATCAGACCACTACCACCCTCCCATCCCCCTGTCTGGAACTGATTCCAAGAACCTGGAGGAGGGAAGGGTGGTGCAGAGGCACACCACACAAACACACCAATTAATCATCCATAACTGGAGTAAATACATGCATGCACTGTAAATAATAGTGATAATAATAGGGGGGTAAATATGGTTATATTACATCCCTCCCCTTCTCAGAAGTTTTTCACTCGTTGAAAAACATACTATAAAGACTCCAATTATTACTGTAATGTAGGCTCATTAGCATGATTTATTAACAGTAAGTAAAAGTTATATTAACTTATAATTGGAATTATTATTTACCAATATGTCCATATATACCATATCTCAAGTCTTAGAATATTACCATTTTGTATAGCATATTAGCTAATCAAGTCGGTAAGAATTATAAATGTGTTTCGATTACTCATAAATATCCATCATGCCCATAACATAACTCTTCCTCATAACTCACAATCTCAAGGATACATTACCATCTGCTGAAGCCAAATCGGCTTATTCAATGCAGTTGAGTAATACAAATAATATAGATTCACCTGTCGCATAATGCCATTCAATAGTCTTCTCTCAAAACTCCACATCTCTCAATTCATAATAATAGTAGCGCATATATATTTGTAAGCATCCAGCGGATAACATGATATGCTCTAATTGTCAATATTATTGCCTTGCAATAACAGTCTGCAATCATTGTTCATGATATGTCAATACTGTGAGCTCATCAGCTGTTGCAGTAAGAAATGAATATATAATTCAATGTCATTATATGCATTATGACATTGACATAAAATAGAGTCCTTCTGTGTGAAGCAATGTCTATATTAAGCTGTATATAATAGTTCAGCAGTCCTTGTTCATCACACATAATGCAGAGTCTGCGCAGTCCACAATGTCATTGTGTTAGAATAATTGGCTGGTAAGTACCGGGCTGGTAAGTACCGCTGGTAAGAAGGTTTGTTCCAGTAGAACAATAAAGTTATATCTCAACTGTCTCGACCAGAGTCACCATGCTGACAGGTCAAGCTTAATAATACAATATCAAGAAAGATCATCAGATTAAGAGTTCATAGTCTATATCGAAGGCCAATTATGTAAGTTCAGTGTCTATAGCAGTTAGTCCATATAGAAGTATGTTGCCGTTCCATTGCAGTATATTGTCTCTGTAGTTTTGGACACACTATTGATTTATGAATGTCTCATGTTAAGTGTTGTCCTAGGGCGAGCCCGAGGTTGTCGTGCCCTAGGCTTAGGCTTAATGGTGAAAGTAGTGTCAGTACCAGAAAACATTAAAGGAGCAAGTACAGGAGTCTTAGGAGGCACTCGAATATTCATAGGAGGTTTATCATAAACTGAGGCATCCAGAGTTCTTGTTTGTTCATTTTCACCCAATTCAATGTCTGTATGCACAGGAGGATTTCTTTCTATGGAGGTATTCATTGTTCTTGGTGAGTGAATCTCACCCAACTCAATATAATCACTTCTAGATTTGCTATTGTCCATACCATTATTCAATCGCTTTTGAACCTTGTTAACAAGCAACCTTAGTAACATTTGCCTTTTACAGCATAAAATTATAATCACAAACACAACCAGCAAGATGACAATTGCAATAACAATATATGGAGTAGCAGAGGATGGAAAATGATATTTCTCATAGAATTTTATTTCTTCCAGTTCATTTACCAGATCTTCTATATTTGTTTCTTCAATGGGGCCTAGTTTTTGAATTTCAAAATTCATGTCTATTCTTTGTTCCAAAACTGGCTTCCAAATAGCTAAGTTAGCTAACTGGAAGTTTTCAGGGGGGGTCGTAATACGACTTTCTCTGATCACTGTATATTCAAATCTCTCTTCAAAATAGATTGGGAGTTCTAGGAGATCAGATAAAGCCCTGCAACCAGATTCTAATGTGACCACTGTGTATGGTGGAGTGACCGTTAAATGAGTTTTTCTGTCATCACCGACACACAGTTTTCGCATATTGAATACTTTTTCGGTAGCTACTAACCAGTCACCTTTACTCACATAACGTGCAATTGGTAGCTTCAACTTATTGGTAACCTTCACCTTACACATTTCTTTTATTTTTTGTGAATCCCTTTGATACAACGCTAGCGTACAGTATTTATGTCTATTCGTTTCTTCAACGGCAGATGTGAGAGCACAAAATTTGATATCCGGTTTACCACAGTTCAATTGGTCTTCTAACGTTAAAATAACATATTGTCTACCATCATCACTTATAGCAAAATGGTTAAATTCAAGTTCATAATGAGCCGTTAGATTTGTAGCATGATATGGTACTGGTAGTGCTATTGCTTCTTTTACTCGGAATTTCCGTGCCACGTCTAAAAGTGGTATATCTATTGTTATAACCAACTGATTCTCCAAGGCAAGGGTGTTTGTCTGTAAAATTGTGTAATAATAGAAAGGCCGTTCTCGAGGATCTTGGGGCAACATTAGCTCTGGTGGAATTTCCACTTCAATACTTTTCAAAATTTTGATTAATTCATTTGCTGGCAATATAGTGGGTGATAAACGTTTTGTTGACAATTTTGCAATTTTGCCTTGTAGGTCAGCCATAAGACTTGTCTCTGCTGTTACGAGATCACGAACCCGGTTTATATTTGTCTGAATTTGTTGAGATACAATAAGGAAGCGTCTCATGGGCTCTATAACATCATTAAAGGTATCGACAAACTGTCCCAACGCTCCTATTATTTTATTTATGGCAACTCGATTTTCTGCTACTTCCATTCTTGTCAAATTAATAAGCGATAAACTTTCACTCAGCACATTCCTAATAATCTCCTGATTTGAACGTAAGCTATCCACCTCCTTCTGCAACTGCATCGTTTTAAAGAAGGCAACCCCACTAAATATTCCAGCTAATATGCCAATAGAACGTTTGCCTCTTTGTGCTTCTAGTTCACTATGACCAATTTTCTTGATTTCTGAAAATTCCTGCCAATTCTTATTGTGCAAATCTTGTAGAATCAAAAGTTCCTGAATATATGACCTGAGGATGAAATAATATTGTTCTAAGCGCCTCTCTTCTGCCTTGTCCAAAGTGATATTAATCTTTTTGTACTCCCTATTCCGATACTGACTGCTAAAATGCAAACCATCAAAATATGTCTTCCCTTCTTGAGTTGTCTGAAAGGTCTTATTCATTGTCCTATTAGTAAAAAGGAGGTACTGTTCATAGGCATCAAAGTCAATAACCAGTCCCACTATCCATCTGGATCTTGTCGTGTGAACTTCGGACCGACTTCGGAAGAAGACATGTTCTACATCATTTCCAGCTATTGTCCCTACTATGCCGCTAAAAATTATCAGCCCGATTAACACCGAAGGTCTAAAAATGAATAAAAGATGAACAAAAATGAAATAACTTAGCACTGAAAACTAAATGATCAAACATAGCTATTATTACTACAACAAGGTTATCTTTTAGGTGGTGGTATGTCTGCGTCCAATGGAATTCCTCTCCTCCATCTGCCTCCTGTTATAAGCATTGCATTATATAATGTGTATTCATAAGGTACATGCTTCCCAGTATGAACAGATATGGCTCCTCCACATTTACACTGATACAAGCGTTCTTCTTTTCCTAGCTCTTTCCAAAAACATGCAGAGTGCACCACCAATCCGCAACATGGCATACGGCCCCCCAATTTCAATTGCCATCCCCCATCTACTGTTGTATATGCCATTTCCAAGTCACACAACCCACAAGGAACAATCTCTCTCTTAGCCAGATGCTCTTTTAATCGCAAATTGTCCCTCAATAATTTTCTGATTTTGTTTAGAGAGAACCTCTGTTCCCCATCTAAAGTGATTATTTTTGACAGGATTTTCTCAGAGGGCATATCAGTCACATTACTCAGAACCTTAAGTGTCCATTCCCCGAAATGTGTCTTCTGGCCCCATATATTCAATGACATGCCCAACAGAACATGAGCGTCAGCTCTGTACAGGTAGGCTGCATACCAAATTAGTTGTTTCAGAATGTCATCACAAGAAAGAAATGTCAAGATTTCTATATATCTTTGTGGGTCCGGTGGGACTGACTCAGAAATGCAGTGCCACATCCATCTGGCTGCAACCCATACAGATGGAGCAAGAGACAAAATTTTGAAAACAGAAATGTATTCAGAAACGGTCAAAATAGGAGGGAGTGTGATGATTTGTTCCTTATCGGATGGGTTGTTCTTAAAATATTCACTGTTCCTAGATTCTTCCAATACCTTGAAATATGTACTGTATAAAACTATTTTCTTCATATTAAAAGCTTTTATCTGGAATTCTATATCACCGGATGATGTATTAGGAGTGTTACTCGCCATGTTGGTAATATCAGTCAACTAACCTACTGAATTTCTGGCTAGAGCCTTAATCTAAGGACAGATTCATCCTTATTGTTGAAAAAAAAAAGGTCAAACCATAAAATCATGAAGCCACCCTATATTAAACTGAGAGGAACAATGTGTTTTGACGCTTGCCACCAAACTTCGGGTCGCCAAATATTCTGTGGCAAGACGTCCTCAAACCTCTACTACCTTAGATCTCACTTCCCTTCCTAATATAATTATGAACTATCAGGAAATGATACAAATTTCAATACCTGCCTTAGAATTTTGGTTCGCCAAATAATCTAAGGTGGCCAGACCTAAACTCTGCCTGTTCAACTATTTCTCCACCTACTCTTAAACACTATGCTGATACTGTACACATATAACTAATATTATGACTTACTTATGATACACAGTTCACACTATGGCTAACCCTTCTACTATATGATATTATGCACTTATGAGGGAGTAAACTATTTTTGATGCCTGTCTCACAACTCCGGGTCGCCAGATATTATGAGACAGGTTCAAATGTCTCCTCACTCTTCCCAGATTATATTCTTAAAGTCTAATATAGATATTATAGCGACTATATAGTGTTAATAACAATGCTAAAATATAAGAAAATCTCGTGGTTCGGAAAACTCTTCCTGAGGTCCCGATGCGACAATTGATCCGCTCTTACGATCCGGTTGCTGCCGATGGAGATATTCTGCCCCCAACTCCACAGGGGGTCCATTTAACCTTATATCATGTCAGCTACTAACTGTAGAAGCTGTTTCACTTTGTCCGTCTTCTTTTCCACTGTATTTAATCTCCTGGATTTTCCTGGTTTCTCCTCTGATTCTTCACTGCTATTCTTCCGACTACGTTTTCCACTTTGTCCTTCACTTCGAGGCTCTAATATTCTGCGCTTTTCTTCTTGCCTTCCTTCTGCAACTTCGCTCTCACTGCTGTCTCTACGCCTCTTGGTTCCACTGGTGACCTCACTTTCCATGAGATCATTTCCACCTACAGCGCCCTCCATCCCCTCTAGTCCACTTATCTCAGATTCAAGTGATCCAACTGCTCCAGTGGCATCCTCAGGTTGAGTGACTTCTTCTGTTCTCCACCTGCGACGTAGCTCAGCCAATGGAACATCACTATCTGAACTAGAGGAGGACTCCTCAGTCCTTATTCTCTCTCTGAGTCGAGCCAATGGAACATGGTCTTCTTCTGACCAGTTCCCTTGTTCCTCGTCATCATCTCCATCATCTCCACTGTCATCACTAGAGGCTGAGTTATTATCACTACCTCTGGCTCTTCCATGTCTTCGTGGAAGGTCATCATCCATCTCGGACTCTTCTTCCTCATCTTCTGGTGCAGCAAGTCTTGCCCTTCTCATGGGTCGCTCAGGAGCTGGTATCTTCCACTCTAGATTTGCCTTCCTCAGATGTATTTTATGGATCTTAATCAATTGGCCGGTCAGCTGATTTCTCACCCTGTAATTTACAGGTGTTAATTCTTCAACTATTCTGTAGTACGGTATCCATCTTTTATCAATCTTGTTTGCCCTCCTATTGTTGTAGAGATATACTGGGTCTCCTACCTGTAATTTTTCATCCTTGCTTTTTCGGTCATGATACATCCGCATTCGTGCCTGTGCTTTCTTCATGTGTCTTTGGACAGAAGTCATGGCTTGGTGATGTCTCTGCAGTATTTCCTTATGGACTTCTTCTCCCAGATATTTTTGTCTTGGCTTGAGGAGGGTGTCCAATGGTAGAAGTGGATCCCGTCCATGCAGCAGATAGAAAGGAGAATGTCCTTTCACTTCACTGTGGGCTGTTCGTATTGCCAGAAGTGCAGAAGGTACTGCCTCATCCCATCTTCTTGGATCTGTCACATATTTTGAGACCATATCTCCCCACACCCTATGCGTTCTTTCAAGTTGACCATTAGAATTTGGTCTGTAGATCCCGGTTCGTATTCTCGCCACCTTGAGTTCCTTGCAGATCTCATCCATTACCCGGTTGACAAATTCCAATCCGTTATCACTGAGAAGGGTCTGCATACATGCATGGCGTGGGATGACCTCCTCTAAGATCTTTCTTGCGACTGTTTCTGCAGATTTGTCAGGAATCGGAAACATCTCAGGCCATCCACTATATATGTCCATCATCGTCAACAGGTATCGGTTTCCAGAGTAACTTTCAGGATATTGGCCAACGATATCCATGGAAACCTTCTCGAATGGCCTGTGTACCTTGTCCATTTCTCTCAAGGGAGGTGTGATCTTCTTCAGTCCTCTGCAGTTACAGGTAACACACTGGGACACATACTTAGCTACATCTTTGAACATTTTTGGCCAATGGAAACTTTCTCGTATACGGTAGTATGTCTTGTCTACTCCCATGTGTGACATTTGGTCATGACACTGTTCCAGGACTAGCCGTCTCATGTGCCCAGGTATGACCACACGTAGGCCTGGGTTCGGTTCATCTGAGAGATAGTAGAGAATATCCCCGAATGTGGCATACCTAGGATCATTCCTCAACTTGCCTAAGTTTGCATCCTTTCCTTGTTCTAGCTTCATGTCCACTGGCCCATCTCCCAATTCAAATGCTGGTAGAAGAATTTCATTTTCCACATCCTGTTCTTGCCCTTGTTCCATGTCTAGTTCTTCTACACTTATCGCTTCCAGCTGATCCATGTTTATCACATTGACACTTTTCAGTCTGCTCAGGAAGTCTGCCTGCTTATTTTGAGGTCCACTGATATATTCTATCTTACAGTTGAACTCCGAAAGCTGCATTGCCCATTTCTGGATTTTTATGTTTTTGATCTCTGACTTGAACATGAATTGCAATGGCTTATGATCCGTGCGTATGGTGAATTTTGAACCCCATAGGTATGGCCTGAATTTCTGCACTGCATACATTATGGCGTAGGCCTCACGTTCTATTGTTGGCCACTTCTTCTGTGTTTTGTTCAACTGAGATGACACATACTCAATTGCTCGCATTCTACCTTCCTGTTCTTGAAGTAACACAGAACCTACTGCTGTCCCACTGGCGTCTGTATACACAATGAAGGTTTTGGTCATATCTGGGTAGGAGAGGACCTTTGGTGACACCAGGGCTTCTTTTAAGGTCTTGAAGGCTGTCTCACACTCTTCTGTCCAATTGAACTCAGCATTCTTCTTGGTTAATGTTGTTAACGGACCTGCCAAGGTGGCATAATCAGCGATGTACCTTCGGTAGTAGGAGGTCATTCCCAAGAAGCTTCTCACATCGGTAGCATTTTCTGGTTGAGCTACATTCTTTATGATGTCAATCTTCCCACTCTGTGGCTTCACACCTTCAGCTGAGATAGTATGCCCGAGGTATTGTAACTCCCTTTTGAACAGATCACACTTCGATCTTTTGAGCTTGAGACCTGCTTGCCTTATTCGATTGAATACCTCAGTCAAATGTTCCAGATGTTCTTTCTCTGTCCTAGACCACACAATGACGTCATCGAGATAAGCTGTTGCATATACACTGTGTATGCCTTTTAGTACTTCTGTCATCAACTCTTGGAACATCCCAGGTGCATTGGTTAACCCAAATGGCATGACGTTGAACTGGAAAAGGCCACAATGGGTGGCAAATGTTGTCTTCTCCCTGTCTCCCTTATTCATTTCAACTTGATAATAGCCGCTACGTAAATCAAGGCTGGAGAAGTATTTAGCCCCGTTGAATGATGCTAGCAGGTCATCAATATGTGGTAAAGGCCACACATACTTCTTTGTAACATCATTCAGCTTCCTGTAATCTATACATAAGCGGTCACCTCCATCCTTCTTTGACACTATCACAACAGGAGCTGACCATGGGCTGCGGCTTTTGGTGATCAAGCCTGCTTTGAGTAGTTCGTCCACCTTCTCTTCTATGAATTTTCGCTTTTGAAGAGGCGCTCTATAGGCCTTCATGGCAATTGGAGGACTATCTCCAGTGTCTATTGTCATTTCCATAAGATGTGTTCTTCCCAATTCTTTGTCAGAGGCAGCAAACATATCCTGATTCTCCTGCAGCAATTCTTCAATGGTGTTCACCTTTCTCTTGGTCTTCTTCTGTATGGGTATTCCAACTGATGCAACCTCTCTCTGTTTAACATGATTGATCTCTTCCATAGTCCCGACGACAGTACCCTTCTTCAATGTGTAATGTCTTCCTGTGCTATTTACCAGATTGATCATGAAGTTTTTTCCTTTTCTAACTTGGTTCAGGGTGTTCATCACCATAACCCCAGGTTCATCAGCCAGAACGCCAGTTGGAATGGCTGTACATAGGTATTCCCCTACCTTATGTCCAGTTGTTCTTGCTCTCTTTGCTACACAACATCCAACAGTTTGAGGTGGAAGCTGAACGGTCTCCACCAATCTCACCAGTGAAGACACCTCCAGGTCACTCTGGAGCTCAATCTCCACACCCTTGAAGCAAACCTTCCTTGCAGCACCATCAATTACCATACCCTTCTCACAAATGATGTCCCATCCCATTATGATAGGATGGTTCAACGCATCTACAATCAAGAATGAATGGGTTATCTCTTCCCCTCCCAGATGTACAGTGAGTACTACCTCACCCCATGTTTCCAAGTTTCGACCATCCGCACCAATTAACTGAATGCAAGTCCTTCTCACCAATATGTTTCCTTGTCTCTTCACCTGGTTGAAGAATGCAGCAGATATAAGACTCACCTGAGCTCCTGTGTCAAGAAGGGATCTTGTAACCAATTTTCCGATTTTAATTTTACAAGATGGCTTGTCGGCCTCCACCCTTTGAGTTATTGTGATTCTCCTTTCATGAGGCGGTACAGTGTTCTCAATTGTCAGATGATGATTGTTGTAATTTGGAGTTCTTTCCCTCTTCTTCACCGACTGCTTCCCAAACCTTGACCTTCTTGGCATCACCCAGTGATCCCTTTCCTTGTATTGGGTCCAGCCTACTGGGCTGGACCCGCCCGTCCGTTTCCCGGCCACTGACGCTGTTGGGGTGAACTGAAATTGGCTGGAGCTGCTTGCCCTTGTCTTGACCACTGATTTGGTTGATGTGAGCCGTACTGCCAATTGTTGTGTGGTTGGGATGGTTCCTTCTGCTGGCAGTCCCTTTGTATGTGACCAAATTGTCCACATCTATAGCACTGACGAGCTCTACATTCTCTTGCCTTGTGTCCGAGTCCTCCACACTGGTAGCATGCGGGCTGGCGGTTGCCCCTACACTCCCTTGCCATATGACCAATCTTGCCACAGTTGAAGCACCGACCATTGAAGCTTGTTTCCTTGTCACCTCCACTGGCTTGTCCCTTCTGTCCTCCAATAACGTCAACCTCCATTGGTACCTCCTTCTTCCGCAAGGTGAATCGCTTTTGCATGTCTTGTTCGTCCCTTGCTATACGGACTGCACTGTCTAGGGTCTTATTTGGCTTGTCCTTTAAGCCTCTCATCACTCGGCGACTCACCTGAGCATCTCTAAGTCCATCAATGAAGACTTCGATCAATTGATTTGCGATAATGCGATTATCCAAATCTTCTCCAGGGAATGAGTCTGCCGCAATATCCAAAATTCGCTCAGCAAAAATTGTTGGGCTTTCGTGTGAACTCTGCTTCATCCGCCTCAAAATACTAAGAGAGTGCCCTTCATCTTGCACCTCACCAAAGCGTGAGCCAAGCTCATCTTTCAGAGCACCCCAGTTGGCACCTGGTTCATCCCGCTGGTATCGGTGGATGAACTCCGCCACGATCCCTCTAGAGCTCTGAAGGGCTAGTCGCACTCAGCACTGATCGTTATCATTCACGGCCATAGAATTTCTTTCTATGCTTTTTATCCACTCTTTATACCCCTTGACCTCCCCATGGTACTGTGGGACATTAATTAGCAATTGTCCAATGACCATCTCGGATACGAGTTTGTTGAGACCCTCAACAACCTGTACACCTCCACCCTCGTGTCCCTGTTGTGCATTTACAATTTCCTGTCTCAGTACATTAACAACCTGCTGATGGTCTTGTGTAATCTGTGCATTGTGTTCCTGCTGTCCTCTAATCTGCTCATCTCTCTGTTGAACAGCCAACTGAGTTGCAGCTAATTGTCGCTGAAGTTCCTCAATTCCCTCCATCTTGTCTGCAGTCACTGTCTACTCTGATGTTAATATCTAACTCAAGTCAAATGTCAAGATTCCAAAAGGCAATGTCCAACTAAAGTCAAATTTCAAAAATAAATTGAATGTGTTGAACTAAAGATAAACTATTTCCAAAATCCAAATTATGGAACTGAAGAATTTCAAAGTGCAAAGTCAATGCTAAATTTCAACTTAATACTGTCAAGCTACCCAAGTAAATGTCCACTTGTCCTATACTACTAACTGTCACACCTGTTCTGAATCAATGTCAACTTGTCCGATACTACTAACTGTCACACCTGTTCTGAGTCAATGTCAACTTGTCCTATACTACTAACTGTCACACCTGTTCTGAATCAATGTCAACTTGTCCTATACTACTAACTGTCACACCTGTTCTGAGTCAATGTCAACTTGTCCTATACTACTTACTGTCACACCTGTTCTGAGTCAATGTCAACTTGTCCTATACTACTAACTGTCACACCTGTAAGTTAATGTCAACTTGTCCTATACTACTAACTGTCACACCTGTTCTGAGTCAATGTCAACTTGTCCTATACTACTAACTGTCACACCTGTTCTGAGTCAATGTCAACTTGTCCTATACTACTTACTGTCACACCTGTTCTGAGTCAATGTCAACTTGTCCTATACTACTAACTGTCACACCTGTAAGTCAATGTCAACTTGTCCTATACTACTAACTGTCACACCTGTAAGTCAATGTCAACTTGTCCTATACTACTAGCTGTCACACCTGTAAGTCACCCTGTAAACCTAATCTTGCTTATCAGCACCCCTGTTCACACCTGTGCACAGGAGGAGCAAGATTCCAGTGGAATTACTTTGTATGTTTCTGCTCCATATGGGATTTCAGATAATCCTTCCTCCTATAAACCTTGTCGCAGATCGCACAGGTGTTTGTCAATTTTCTATATTCTACCCTCTTATGTCTGCTAAGGTTTGATGAGTAGCTATAACTGACCCCACAGCATACACATGGGGGTGTAAGCTTTCTATTTCTCTTTCTACCTTTGCCTTTTTTCTGAACAACTTGGGTGGGGGCTGGTTTCTGTTTAACCTGTCTCTTATTACCTTTAACCTGGGATTTCTGGGAAAGAGGTTTAATGTCTACCTGTGTACCCTTGTCTTGTCTTTGTGGAGGTTCAGTTCCAGTTGCCTTGGTTTGGGATGATTTAATGATTAGTGGACTATTCAGGCAGGCATTGAACTGATGGATTTTGATAATAATGTCATCATCATTCAAATCAATATCTGAATATAAATAAGGCTTCAGCATATCAAGTACCCTCTGTGACTACTAGAGGTTACAGAAATTCTCACCAGGGGGCCTCAGTGCATTACGGTCAATCACTCTGGACCATTCTGAGTCTGACAGGCCACTTGAGAATAGTCTCTGTGCATTTCAGGGTCCCCAAGCCTAGACCTCACTCTTCATACAGATGTTATAGTTCAGTCTCCCATACACACCCTATATGCAGACATCTATATAGACTAAAAGGGGTTATTATATAATTGCTAATAACTCAGCTAATTTTCAATCAATCCACTATTTGACACCAACTGGGTCCGTCCCAACTACTACTGAGTTGGCATGCAAAATATTATTCTAATAAGTCCAAAAAAATGGCGTTGGTCCAATTAGAGACCCTAATTAGTATTGACTCATCCCAATTATCAATCAAACACAAGTGTGTCAATAATTTAGGTACCAGATGGAATAATTAACTTAATTGACAATTGATGACCCCAATTAGCATTGACTCATCCCAATTATCAATCAAACACAAGTGTGTCAATAATTTAGGTACCAGATGGAATAATTAACTTAATTGACAATTGATGACCCTAACTAGCATCCGCTCATCCCAATTATCAATCAAACACAAGTCTGTCAACAATTTCAGTACCAGATGGAATAATTAACTTAATTGACAATTGATGACCCCAATTAGCATTGACTCATCCCAATTATCAATCAAACACAAGTGTGTCAATAATTTAGGTACCAGATGGAATAATTAACTTAATTGACAATTGATGACCCTAATTAGCATCCGCTCATCCCAATTATCAATCAAACACAAGTCTGTCAATAACTTCAGTACCAGATGGAATAATTAACTTAATTGACAATTGATGACCCTAACTAGCATCCGCTCATCCCAATTATCAATCAAACACAAGTCTGTCAACAATTTCAGTACCAGATGGAATAATTAACTTAATTGACAATTGATGACCCTAATTAGCATTGACTCATCCCAATTATCAATCAAACACAAGTCTGTCAATAATTTAGGTACCAGATGGAATAATTAACTTAATTGACAATTGATCAACCCAATTAGCATCCGCTCATTCCAATTATCAATCAAACACAAGTCTGTCAACAATTTCAGTACCAGATGGAATAATTAACTTAATAGACAATTGATGACCCCAATTAGCATTGACTCATACCAATTATCAACAAAACACAAGTCTGTCAATAACCTAAGTACCAGATAGAATAATTAAACTTAATCAACCAAAACTTGTCAAACAACCCCTTGACTAATAATCAACAAAATTAATCAATGTACATATGTCATATTTTCTTGTTGACTAACTATTGATATATTGCAGCATGTGCCCTGAGTAATATCTCTCATGAATCCAACGTTCAACAGACTTTTCCAAATACCCTATGCCCTATGCAAGTCTACACACCCAGTCCAGACACAACTGTCTATAAATGGCCGTGGGTCATTAATCTTATTGTCTGCACCCAGTACCAAGACTGTTATCTGCCTTCCCCTCCCTATCCCAGACACAAACAGAAGTCAGTCCACAGTATCAGGCTTCTGTTCCTGTATACAGTAAGCAGATACCTGTAAACACAGACCGATACAGTCAACAACCTATTTCCTAAAGCTGATAGGGATATCTCCTCATGTCACCAGACCCACTCTGACTCACATCCGCTTATCCGAGCCTATTCAGACAAACAATGTTGGAATAGATTTTCTTTGTTCTTAGAACGGACCAAACCCTGGCAATTCCAACCGCCACAGTGGTGTTTGTTGAATGAAAAAAGAATTTTCTACGCCGTTCCCTTTAGAATTAAATCCTCCAGTCTCAGAAACTAAAACTATCGTCTACTCTGTGAAAAGGACCCTTCCGTATGTTCCTACAGACATTGGTCTATTCTATCACCCCTAGTCCCCATTTACAGTATATTCTACCACTGCTTGTGGAAATTGTACCCACTGCCAAAGAACCAAAAACAATCTTACCACTTAGATGAAACTAATAGCATTCATACACCACTTTCAAACATATTATCCAGATTTCTTTTTCATATACTTTTGCCACTTTCCAGAATCACAGATCAATATTTGTTGCCCTTTTTGAAAATGGTTATAAAGATATTCACATGCAAAAGTGTAAGTCTACCCCCACTTTTGTACTTTCAGCAGTTGACAAAATACCAGTAACACCCCATGGAATATATATAAGTCTGGCAAACTCCTTTGCTTATGACTTTGCCATACCTATACCCTTCAACATTCAACAGATCATATTAAGTACCTCACACAGATTACCATACAGTGAGCCTATACTTGTCCTTTGCAATTGTACACACAATGATTTGAACCATTCAAGGGAAATACCTATATCATCTCAAAACCATGCATGCATAACTTCTACATATATATTCTCAGTTTTTCCCTTTTTGGTCTACTTGATTGAATACCATTACTACCCAAGAGACATCTACAAGCATCTATACTGGACTCTTCATAGATTTATTCCATATATTTATATTTTTGACTTGCAAAATTACTTGCTAAAACACTTCTTACAGAAAGTAGCCGGAAGGCATTCAAAAACAAGTCTTTACAGATTTCTTATTTTTCAAGATTTTGTCTTTTCACCAATTAGAGAATAAAACAGAAATATTTGCACCACTTTTGACAGAGTCCAGCCTACAAATGCCTTGCATATACCATTCAGAAATCCACTCCTGGATTATTGATTTTAAATTCAGATTTTACTTATTTCTGTAAATGATTGACCCTTTCACCAATTAGAGAATAAAACAGAAATATTTGCACCACTTTTGACAGGGTCCAGCCTACAAATGCCTTACATATACCATTCAGAAATCCACTCATGGATTATTGATTCATAAATTCAGATTTTACTTATTTCTGTAAATGATTGACCCTTTCACCAATTAGAAAATAAAACAGAAATATTTGCACCACTTTTGACAGGGTCCAGCCTACAAATGCCTTACATATACCATTCAGAAATCCACTCCTAGATTATTGATTTATAAATTCAGATTTTACTTATTTCTGTAAATGATTGACCTTTTCACCACCACAAAATTACCTCCTCAATTACCTCCAATAACATAATATTCTCCCTCCTCAAAATAGTTACACCTCCTTTGTCCTCCAGTGATGGATTTGTTCATAAACCTCCTTTTTTTTCCTCCTTTGGTTGATTAGTTCATTAGACCTCCTTTTAGTTCTTGATCACACTTGCTCCTTTTTTAAAAATTGACTGACACTACTCACCGATCCATAGTTCAGCAGACCCTCTCACAAGCGACAGCAGACCCTCTCACGAGCGACAGCGGACCCTCTCACGACCGACAGTAGACCCTCTCAGGACAGCACGGCTCTTCCTGAATCACAGGCAGCTGGGCACGGGGGCAGGGTGGCAGCACGGCAGCACGGCTGAGCAGGCCCTTAGTGGTAGTGGGGATCACCACAGTAACAGTTCACTAGTAGGAGGGGCATTTTGGTTGGACTTGGCAGCTTTTGGCTTTTAAGAATCCTGGTCACACGGCACCATATTTACCTCTGTGTTGTAACATAACAACTCTGAGAGTAAATAGAATTAACCAGGTTCTTTATTTCTTGACCACCAAGTCCAACATATGTCAGTGGTTACCCACTGACTGCACCTCCACTTTCTCAGATGTTAACACAGGGCCTGCTCTCCTTCCTCTGATCTTCCAGCTCTGAGCAGCTCACCATATTGGCCCTTCCTCCAGCCCAGAGGGAGGGGCCTAGCATGCACAGCCCTCACCTCAGGCCCCAAAATGGTGGTACCTCTGCCCTGATTGGTTCAACCTCAATAGCCACTCACTAATCACCCCCTGTCAACCTCATCAGACCACTACCACCCTCCCATCCCCCTGTCTGGAACTGATTCCAAGAACCTGGAGGAGGGAAGGGTGGTGCAGAGGCACACCACACAAACACACCAATTAATCATCCATAACTGGAGTAAATACATGCATGCACTGTAAATAATAATGATAATAATAGGGGGGTAAATATGGTTATATTACAGTAAGCATACCTCCAGGAACCCAAACTGTTATTGTGCCTCTCATTTAGGCAGAAGTTTTGAAGAGTCTTTCTCCGCTCTTGTTGCATGTTGAGTATATTTGAATATGGTCCTCTATTCAACATGATGTCTTTTAGTTGTGGATGTTGAAGCCACGGTTTAGCTTGGAGGCTGCCAGGCGGGTTAGCTTGCAGGATGTGGAGCAGGGTGTACGTCAGCACGGCAGTCACCAGCAGCAGCCACCCCGGGTAGGAGTAGGACGCCCAGGTAACTAGCTTTCTTTTTACAAAACGCATTATGCAAGCTAAGCAGCTCACTTTCTAACACCTTATGAAATAAGATCCTCACGACCCTCTCATTCATACTAAGTAGAATGATGAATAGTATGTCAGGCTGCAATATATTGTTGTACTCTCACCACTAACGAGACAACTTCTAATAGAGAAGCAGTCAGGCTGTGCTTTAGTTTGACATCAGATATGCCTATATACAATGCCACCTAGATGATTCTTTTTTTATTATTAGGAATCTTTAGACCCCCTATGTGGCTTGTAGTATTTTACAGTATTGAACAACAGACATACTACATCTGACAGGTTGCCCCAGATACATGAACACCTTTCATAATGTGGATTTACTTCCTGTTACAGTCTTCTCACATGTAGGTTAGTGACCTTTGAGGTTTTTGACGTGGACGGCCACAGACAAATAGGCAGATACAAAGATGTACCTCTCCCACCTGTAGATACTGTGTGTGTGTGAGGACAGCACAGAGTCTGATCACTGCTATGTGTGTGTATGTGTGTAGCCATGTGTGTGTGTAGCCATGTCTCCTATCAAGGGCCATTTTCATAGCAACTGAAATACTTGTGAGAATTAGAATTTTGTCAAAAATGTATATTGATGAGTTGACAATTTCTTATCATGTAATGGTAGCGAGTATTTTAATAGGATTTCTCTATCCCCATAATCATGATGTTCATACACAAATGGTGACAACCACCAAACACCTACCAGTTTGCCACAAGGCCATACAGTCTGTACAGGCCAAACTTATTGTCGGTCCATTCAACTATTTTTACCATTCATCATGCTCAGCAAATCACCTACAGCTCTTACTCAATCATGCCGACCCTTTGGTGTTAGTATGATACTTAAATGCAAGTAGGCAGGACTGCATCCATGCATCATGCCAACAAAGGGCATGTAACATCAAAACAATATGCAGCCCTTAAAGGGCCACTCTTTTGAATAAAAAGATAAATTTATCTTTTATTTTGAAGTATGACTATAACACATTCCCACAGTTGGGTATATTTACACTGTTAACACTGTTGTCTTGCGGTATTATCCACCCATTCATTATCTCTATAATATATTGTGTTGGTAGTATCCCAAGTATCTACCAGAAGCCAAATGGACATATTTATCTCAGAATTTCAAGCTTAGAAACGTAATGGAATTTGCATTATTGGTGTATGTTGCTAGTGTAGATGAAAGTAGATTTAATCTTTTTTTCTTATTTTTCAAAAGATAATAAAAAAAATTATTTTTTGCAAGAAAAACTGCTAGCCACCCCTCATATCCATATTTTTTACACAAGTTGATTTCACTTTCATTATTCTTATTCTCTTCATATTTTCCTAGCATTAGATACAAACAAATACATAGCGGATGGCTTTGTCATGAATTTATTCACCTCTAAAAATAATATAGTGGGCATTATTTTATTCATTTTATGTCTTTCCATTTTTATTTATCTCCCAACTATATCATCTTTATTGATTTGTTTGTTATGTAGATCTATTATTTGATTCTATTTCATGCTGTACACAGTCACAGATTAACTACCTTTGATCAGCTTATAATTCTTATGATGGGTCAGATCTGAACTGGTTCTCGCAGACTAAAGTGATAGAATCCCGGCTTGTGGTCAGCCTGTCTGACCATAGTTACATAATGTTTCACTTAAAGTGTAGCGAAGATAAGTACAATTTTGAAATAAAACAGATGACCCAAAAGAAATTTTATTATGATAGAATGATAAAAATGATAAAAATTATTTAGAAAAATTAGTCCAGCTGTACTTATTGGGGCTAGGTTAAAACTAGGAGGAGAACGTTTGAATTGGTTTTATATTTAGCCTTGTGCCTATATTTATTCAAGAAATACCAGGTTAGCCAAGTTTTCAACCAAGGAGTTCGGCTTTTTGGTTACATGACCTTGTGTGCTCTAGCCTTGTGGAAGCCTTTATAATACCTGTTCCATTCCAGTGACGAGTTACCATACATGAGTGACAGTAGATGCATTGATAGTCTCCAAGATCCAGCATTCAGAGGATCAGAAAACATGTGGGCATCATTATACCCTGTTAATGTGGAGACATTCTGCTTCATTGATGATACCCGGTCAAGACGACTTTCTCTCTTCAGAGCTCTTCTCAACAGAGTAGACTCTCCCTTATGTTTTATCCAGTCATGTATTCGAATGCTGATTAATTTCTGGTCTATATACCAACCAGGTCCACCCCTATAAATGGGTTTGTATGGTAGCAGAATGTATCTTCTTATGTAGTCCAGGATATTGGTGGCAGTTATGGTTGTGGTGAGATTTAGGGGTAGGAGTTTGCGCCAAGTAGCATGGGTCATTCCTATACAACACATAGGCAGCATGGTCACCCTTCTCTTCTCATGAGTAAAGATACCACAGCAGTAGGCATTAATAGACAGAATGCGCTCCTCTGGCCACTCATAGAACGTCCTATTTAATGGCCACAGGTCTGCATCAGTCGTTAGAAGAATTATGGACATCCCTTTGGGAAGTGACGTCTGGAAGATGTAGGCTGCAAACATCCTGGCTGTCTGTGAGAGTAGCACCGTATTGTTTACATGGGGGCTCCTCAGGAAGGCTATTCCCACTCTCTCCCTGACTAACGCCTGTAGGATGTGGACATAGACAGGGTCAGTAGTCCAGGTGGAGTAAGTGCCAATCAGGATCACCAACGTCCCATATCCAACTCTCTGCCAGGCTCTCGCAGTAAGGGGAAGGTAGAAAACATATGGGTACGAGTGCTTTATAGGAGACACAGAGATGACAGCAAAACGACTCAAGGATTGATTTGGTGGACAAAACAGAAATAAATTCTTAACTGTGTCTTTTGGTTCAATAGAACACCCGAAGGATCTAGAAAGATCATTTAGCTGTACAAGTGTCGAGCTGAGAGGTCTAGGTGGAGTGTTGACGTGTTTGTTTCCTGAGTACATTAAGGTCTTGTTGACATGTTTGTTTCCTGAGTACATTAAGGTATTATTACAGAGCAGCAGAGTTAAGCAGCTGACCAGCGTCAGACAGACACACAGTCTGACCAGGGGAGAGCCTGACACCTGCATGTTACACTAGTCTGGGCGATGTGCAAGCAACTTAAAAATGCAAATCTGCATTCAGATATTTGTATGGCAGATTTTACCTCTGAAACAATGAATGGGCCTCTCTTGAGGGTACAACTATGTTCTTGCAGCATAGTCATAATGGTACCTCTTGTAGATTCTCAACATGTTGGAAGAACAGAGAGAAATCTGCTTCATATTTGCTCTGTTACATCCTTCCCAAACTGTAACAAAATGAAAACACAATTTTTGGAATACAATTTAATAGAATTGCAATGATAGTATAAAATGCATTTCAACTGATCTTTTGATGTGTTGTGTATATATGATTAAGTATAGCCTAATGGCAATGCATTGTGTTAATTACGGATGCACTTGGCTAGGATCCAACCCAGCACATTTGGATCAACACAGCTAAACCTCTCAAATGTATGATCAAGGTGCCGGCCGCCTAGAGCTAATGCAGTGACGGCAACAGGACTAGTTACTGCTGGGAGTTATGTGCCCTTTATGCCCAGGTGACTGCCTGCTCAAGACTGTGCCCCATCAATCCAAAAAAATGGTTAGATATACAATCTTGTACATGCCGGATTCCCTTATAGGATGTCGGCGAGGGGTCATGTTTGTGGGGATTATTTTTTAAAAAGAGATTTTGGTACAAATATCCTTATTGGTATTGGTTTGCGTGAGTTGTGCTGTATGCCTGTGCAAAGAGTGCAAGCAGAGGGACTTGAGTAAACTATATGGAGAACATTTTTTCCAGTATTTCACATTTAGATTTTCATTTGTTAATAAGGTTTCGCAGGCAGTAACACCCACCAGCCTCATATGCTATAGCACAGATGACCCTCAGAAGTTAGACAGGGGCAATGGCTAAAAGTAAGCGTTGACATGTAGTGATTACTGGGGCTATGTGGGAATGTGGATAAAGGACGACAACACATAGTAATTCATGTTAAATGGAATTGAATACACTCAGGATAAGTGCAAGTACTAATATGCCAATTTGGTTACATCTTCTAACTAAGCTAAATTCTTACAAGAATGCCACTGGAAAGATAGGTGCAACATCCACTAAAAGCCCTCTGCATCCAACCCTCATCAGTTATTGGAATGTTTATCAAGAGGCAATTTGATTGGCTACTTTGCATCCTTGTTCTATCCCTAAATACATTTCAACTTCCCGTGGTGTCATTGATGATGTCATTTAAGTTGGAGGACAAGGTGCCCCAAAATCTCAGAAAAGCCTAAACTAAAAGTACATATTTCTGAAAATCTCCACTACAGCTAAACTAGCACTACAGAGGCACTGATGACACTAGTGGACTGCTGATGGATCAATTACAGGGGGTAGGTAAGCTCAAAACAAGGATTTGACCAGTTTGACCAATGCCAGTTGCTAGGCACAGAATGATTTTGTTGACATGTTGCTAGGCAGAAATTTCAACACTGCAGAGGCGCTGATGATACCAGTGGACTGCTCATGGGTGAATCACTAGCTATGCAAGGATTTGACCACTTGTAGGGCCAGTTACTAGGCACAGAGTGATTTTGTTGACATGTTGCTAGGCAGAAATATCAATACTGGGGACACTAGGGACTAATATCCCCCATAGTGCATCGAGTAAACACAAGACTTACCTTCAGGGATTGCTCCACAGAGCGTCAACTTCCCCTGCACCTCGTTGATGACTTGTGAACTGCCCCCCCCCCCTGTTTATGTGGTTCTGAAGCTGCACAGATAAGGTGTGTAATCACCTAGAGTTCTCAAATATCACACTTCAGACACTTATATCACCAGGATCACTTTTGCAGGATTTCCATCTCAGTTGACTGATAAAGACACATATTTTGATAAAAGGAGATATCTGTCCAGACCTTTCATCACAAGAATGGTCATACCTCTAGATTTAATGGGAGCTCATGAATGTGCAACTACTCAAATGGAAGGGAAAGATCTCTTAGCCTCAATACATCGCGTTGTTAAATCATGAAGAACCAGATATTTCCTAATTTCATTTATTTGGGTCAACTCTCCTCATCTACAAGTTGAGAGAAATATACCCAATACATCAAGTTATGCATTGTAGTGCCATGAAGTGTTCTGGGAGATGAGCAATATTTTAAAGTCAGGAGATATTTGATCAGACCTTTAATCACAGAATACTTCTTGTCACTGACAATGCACAGCACAGTTCTGGTGGTGAGGGTGGTGGCAGACAGTATCTAACACTACACAGACTTACCTCTTGTCACTGACAGCAGACAGCACAGTTCTGGTGGTGGAGGTGGTGGCAGACAGGAACTATACTGTATCTAACACTACATAGACTTACCTCTTGTCACTGACAGCAGACAGCACCGTTCTGGTGGTGGAGGTGGTGGCAGACAGGAGCTATACTGTATCTAACACTACACAGACTTACTTCTTGTCACAGACAGCAGACAGCACAGTTCTGGTGGTGGAGGTGGTGGCAGACAGGAACTATACTGTATCTAACACTACATAGACTTACCTCTTGTCACTGACAGCAGACAGCACAGTTCTGGTTGTGGAGATGGTGGCAGACAGGAGCTATACTGTATCTAACACTACACAGACTTACTTCTTGTCACTGACTGCAGGCAGGAGCTATACTGTATCTAACACTACACAGACTTACTTCTTGTCACAGACAGCAGACAGCACCGTTCTGGTGGTGGAGGTGGTGGCAGACAGGAGCTATACTGTATCTAACACTACACAGACTTACTTCTTGTCACAGACAGCAGACAGCACCGTTCTGGTGGTGGAGGTGGTGGCAGACAGGAGCTATACTGTATCTAACACTACACAGACTTACTTCTTGTCACAGACAGCAGACAGCACCGTTCTGGTGGTGGAGGTGGTGGCAGACAGGATATATACTATATCTAACACTACACTGTGAGCTAAGCAGGTGCAGGAATAAGATGAGGTTTTCATCTCACATGAGAGAAAGATATACTCAATACATCAAGTTGAGCAATGTAGTGCCATGTAGTGCCTTGTAGTATTCGGGAAGATGAGCAATATTGTGAAGTCAGGAAACATCTGACTAGACCTTTCATCACATTCGCTTACGTTTGGTTGGACAGTCCGTTTCAGGACTTAACAGATAGGTAGGTTGGGAAGGGAGTTGGATAGTCTGTTTCTAGGGTTGGTGACTTCAGAGGCTGATTAGGGGAAGAGTTGGACAGTCCATTGGAGGTGGTGACAGACAGGATATATACTGTATCTAACACTACACTGGGGCAAAGCAATGGAGGTGTCAGGAATAAGATGAGGTGTTCATCACACATGGGATCCCCAGCACTAGAACAACAAAAAGGTGACTATATGATAAAGGAAATTGTGGTGTCAATTTCGTGATTCTTTCCTAAGCAATGTGAATATATTTACAATAGACAATGACACAGGCTATATCGTATATGTTGTAATTTGCTGTATGAAACTACTGGGTCTTCTCTTATGTCAGATGAACTGGTTGATGCCTCAGAGTAGGGCCTCTGCTTCCTTCCTGCATCTGGTGGTCAACTGGGAATCTGATACTGCACAGTGTGTCTTTTGGTGAAGCAACTGCATTTTGCATTTTGTACATCATACATTCCAACATCTGAAAGCATATTTTGTCACGGTGGACTAACATATGATTTGTCATACACGTGTCATACATGTGATAGACACAGTATAATAACTATGCATTTGATTGTCAGTTAATCAAACAAAAAATGTACCCGAGATATTGCCTAAGGACCACTGTTGGTAAATATATTACTTTTGGTATACTAAATGAAAGCTCTATATGGGTAATAACTAATTTCTCTCATTTATTAGTGATTGTGTTAGTTTGATATAGTGATGGGTCCCTGAACCCTAAATGCTGAGCATTACACATCATATTAAACCCAAGCATCATTGGTAGCACTTCACAATACCATAACATCGCTGATAACAATGTATTAAAGCCTAAAATACCCACTACAATTTTGCTTGAGGATACAAAATAAAGTGAGTTAAGTTGATAACGTAATAAGAACTGAAACTGGAATTAGTTCTGCTTGTTATAGGGGTATTGATTATATTGTTACCAATACATGTGACTTACCTAGACTGAAAGTAACGGGGCAGCTTTAACCTGAGATGTTGCTGCCTTACAGACACACACCATGATGACGGGGAGGCTGTGCCGCCTGCTGTGCATGCTGGGACTGCTCTGCTACACACTGCTGGTTAGTAATGAGGGAATCTCCTGCTTTTCCTTTTTTCAGATATAAACAGCTGTTATCTGGTGTTTGAAATGTGATGTCTGCTTGATTATGACCACAAATATATGATCAAACATCATGTTATGTTGAGAATATATTATCATTATATTGTATTCAGTTGATGATGTATGTCAAAAGTAAATCTGTATATAGAAGACCTCTTTGAATCTGTAGAACATGATCTATAACCTCTAAGGTGAAGCCAAAGAGTTTATGTTAGAAATATTCTACAGCTCCAAGGAGGTTTTCCCACTTATACTCCACCCACTACAACCAAACAATGATATGCAGTTATACATCTCTTCATGGTTTGCAAAATTGTTTTGTCATTGATAAAACTTAAATCAACCTGCAGCTTGCAAGTTGCCTGATGGGTTCAAACCATCCCAGTTCTTAAACAGTTGTTGTACAAGACTTATTTAACATTGGATTTCTAACCAGTTGTCTCTAGGTTTCTGTGCATAGGTCTGCCTCAGCGGCTAAATTGTCAGGCTGCATGGTTTATAACCCTAGGATCGAATTCCGATCCAAGCATGGTTTTGAATTAGAAACAGCTCCCATAACCTCTTCTTAGATGTAGTTGATACAGCCTCCTGAAGGGTATCCAGGATAGTGAATAATGTTGTCCAATGTTTCCAGATAATGCTTACCATAATGCAGGGAAAACACATGACATATCTTTTCAGAACCCCCTTTACCCCTATATTGTCTGCCTTGTTATTCATTTGCTGTACTTGTTTTGGTAATTCTCATTGATTTAAATCCTCATTGTTTAACAGATATGTATCCCATCCATGGAGAATGTTACACAAGAGGCTAGCATCAATCTTGATGAGGCTTTATTTGTGACTGGATCAGATAAATTGCATTTCGAAGAGAGCAGGGATAGCATTGCATCAGTACAGAAGAACATTGCACCAACACACAAGATCATCTATTATGACTTGGGCTTGACTGAAGCACAAGCAGAGCAGGTATTGGGTGTTTGAAATGTGATGTCTGCTTGATACAGTGATGCATGATACACATCACTCATGCACAAAGCTGTGTATGAAATATAATTCACTAAATTTATCATAATGATGTCTGTTCTCCCTTTTAATCTATGAAAAAGATTTTAACTGTCTATATAATACTATCACTGCAAGGCTGGTCCTGCCAGACCTACTGCAGAGGAACATAATGCCACCAAACTGCTATTATGAAGGATGGTATTCAGTCCGATATCTGTTTCCACAGATAAAAACCTGGTGCAGAGTGAACTACATCAAGTTTAACATGTCAAAATACCCGCCGCATGTTAGTGACCTGCATTCCTATGCCTTTAAGGCATTGATTATGAACGTAGGTAACAATTTTCAAACATCACCTCAGACATAAAAACTCAACAATTCTTAAAATGTCAGCAACAATAATAGCTTTAAGCATTATAATGTTGACTTGATATTCAGATAAATCTAATTCTATGTGATGATTGTAATTATATCTGATATTCTAAAGTAACCCTCTCCAGATGAATTAAGTATTCAGTTACCATGACTTCTTTTAAATCATTATGTTGAATATACATCTTCTTCCCTATTTTATAGATATGGAAATTGTCGCACACTTTATGACTATCAAAAGTTAGCATAATTAAATAGAATTTCTTTCTTAAATCTCCTTTCCTTTTTTTTGACATGTTTATTAAGACAACCCAATTATACTTGGATTTATATGTCCTATGAAAACAATATCATATTTTGAGTTTATGGAGTACAAAATAAGTTAAGTGTAAGTATTCACATTTCACCGACCAAATGGTGAAAGTACCTTGAATGAGTTGTGGATTCCCAAGTTGACTTATCAAGATTTCCCCAGTAACCAAGAATATCAATACTTTGTTGGATATTCAAGTGAAAAACTATATCTCAAAGTAAAAAAATTATCAAGGTAGTTTGCATGGAGCTTGTTCTTCTGACCAAAAGTTCGCTATCAGTTAAGAAAAACTTGAATTCAAAGAGACATTGAAAGTTGAAATATCTTTGACCCTGACCTTTTTTTGAAGCTAGGATCTGGCTGCCTCTTTTCTTTTCTGGGCCAAAGCCAAGTTTTTTCATTTTGCTTTTCACATAGCTGGTTCTCCCCCACCACTACTTAACTCTGGCTTCTCAGTGAGGTTGGCAAATACTGGAATGTAAGCATACTTTTTGACTGTAATGCTTTACCTTATGAAAGAACTTTACCTAGTTTTGATATGCAATCTGTGCAGGGACTATACTCAGGGAGCTATAGCTCCAATATAGGGCCTAGGGGTAGCGACACTGGCATAAAAATGCATTATAACATCTTAAATTTATGGGTGATTGAGATCTTTGCTAATTGAGTCTAATTGTGTCTCTGCTTCTACACACTACAAAGATGTTGTGTCTTTATAATGACTGTGGGCTGCAGTATCTGAGACTTGAATTAATTAAACCTTGTCCTAAGTAGTAAGTCCATTCAAAATTCATGATGCCCCCTGACCTATTCATATATCATTTCAACAAACACCTTAAACTCTTAAAGGCACCTGGTGGCAAAAAGCGGAACTACCTAAAGCCATGATATTTGCTGATTTCCCCCACTTATATGTCATGATCTTCTTTTATCTAATTTTCAAGTGCCACACCTTGGTATCCTACACACCCTGATCATAGGCTCACACAGTGAATATAGTAGAAATTATTTTGATTGATTCAGGATAATTTCATTTTGCCCGTGACCCCCTATTTTCTTGTTTTCAACAGGTTTTTGATGATGATACAAACGCACGGCTGCATTTTCATCAAGATATTTTGGGGATCTTTTTCTATATTGAAAAAGTATTGGTCGAGTACCTTTAGATATTTATGTGGACTCTAAAATTGTGTTTCTAAATTGATTAGAAGATACAATGTTTCTCAATTCGCACAGATCTTGGTGATCAATAAAATTTATATGGCGACCATATACCCCATGTTAAAATGGCTACAATGTAGCTTACATTAACTTCTTGCAAAGTTGTGCAGGTAAAAATTAACTTACTATTTATATGGCAGAGACGATACAACTAACTGCCCTTGGCTGCCTGAGTACTAATCTAGCACCATTCCTTATAAGTTCACAGTCATAATTTGTAAATGTTCTTTGACAGGAAATAATGCACAATCATCAAGCAGTGTTTTGGTTTGATGCCTCCATACGTTTCAAGTGTCAACAGTTCATGAGTCAGGTTGCACCAACCCTCAGGAGAAGTGGTGTTGTGATGACAATTCCGACAGGACACTCATCATTTGCAGTTACTCACCCGGGAATGTTCAATTACCTGCATAAAAATGTGTCCTTAATGAAAAAGGCACAACAGTTTGGTTCTGGTTTATATGGTATTCTACATAGAACAAATATTGTGGAAAACGTGCTTGAACCCTTTGTGAAATGTAGTTTGACCAAGGAGTGCATCTTCCCGACTGGAGCAAATTTAATTTGTCGTACGAGAAACCAGCCTTATACAAGGTACGCAAACTGTCATAGGTTCGATCAGTCAGCGCTGAACATCCTTGTAGTTAACCTGTTTCATGGAAATGAAAGTGCCTACAGGTGTAAATCATGTGTAACAGCAGAGAGGCAACCTACATCATACTTCAAACTCCAAAAGTGTGGCTTAAATATGTCATTAGCTTAAAGTGATTGTCTATAGTAGAGGGGTTCATTAGCCCAAAATAGACATTAAATTACTCAAACTGAAGCATGGGATTCAGTCCAGGTATGGTTTGAGGGTTTGTTTTATTCCAGGATGAGTTTAGTTGAGTTGAACGTTTTGTAATTTATCATAGACTAATTTTATCCCTAGAGCTTGATCTGCAACTGCTAACTAAAGTGATCTGCAGTAGTGCAAATAACAGTAGGCCATTATCTGCATCAAAGTAACACAAAATAACATGCATCTTAGTGACTAGTGCTATCTGCAGTGACTAGCACTATCTGCAGTAACTAGTGCTATCTGCAGTAACTAGGGCTATCTGCAGTAAGCAATATGGCACATCCCACTGCTATCTGCAGCTGCTGTACCTATCTTAATGAGACTTTGAGGTGTTACCGACACATTACACATTTTTGTTTACATAGCACCCCTTCCCCTCCTGAAAAACAGGCCACGTTTGTAAGCATTTTTGGCAACACTTGTAAAAAAATAACAAGGCATAATCATAGTCCGTTTAGCAATAAAACAGGTTTTGAAAGAAGCTCTGATTGAGACAGTTATGGCATTGATGACAGATCTATGTGTGTTGATGTAAAAACTTTATCTGCAGTAGCAGTGACAAAAACTGATCTGTATTAAGGTTATATTCTAGATGGGCAGCCCTCATCCACCTGTGTAATGTGAAACAACCCGCCGATACTCCCAAATTTGGTGTTTGGGTCATCATACACCAGTCAATCTGTATGACATATTGGTTGGACCTCTTTGAAGTGAAAAAGTAGTGGACAAGCATGATAAACTTAATATTTGACCTACTGCATTATGGGTAAACCACTTATAACTATGGTTTCAATATATGTTCTTGGATATATTTAAGCAATCTATTCCCTCTTATACTTCAGCCTATACATTTTATTGGTTCATGAATAAAATTTATAACAAAATGTTAGAAATGCCCCAAAAAAGTACCTACAATCAGTTTATAAAAGTATTATATATTATAAAAGGTTAGATTTTGGTTGAAATTGTCCATAAACTTACACATATTAAATATGTAAGGATATCTATTCAAACTTGATGCGTAGAGGCATGTATAGTAGTTTGGTATTCATAGGGAAGCCGTTACTGGTATTATATTAAAGAGTTCTCGGGCATTAGAAAGAGTTTCTAGATGTGTAGTGGGGTTTCCAGATAAGACTTTATTACTCTCTATTCAGTGAAGGGTACATTCTGAGGTCTACATATATATAGGCCCTAGCCTACTGATCCCTAACCCAGTTCTATAGGCCCTGTCTATATGCCCCTAACTAGATCCAACAGTAGGACAAAAAGGGCACTAGGCCAAATCCTCCTATTGTCTTTCAATATATATCACCATAAGTAGCCTATAATTGACTTAGGCCCCTAGAGGGAGGTTTATGATATAATAGAAATAGGCCTAGAGGACTGAGAATGTTAAATACTAAATCATTATGTTGGCATTCACTATAAAGGAGCTCAAGAAGAATGGATTTTGATCATTGTATTATTGAATTGAAATGTCAATGTAATTGGATAATGATTGAATGTGGTTTTAATAGTTATCCAAAGTCGATAGTTAATTGAATTATCCAGAAATGAGCCAGAAATGATTTTATTTCCATATAGAGCCAGTCTAGTCAATGGAAATCTGAAGTTTAAATATAATATGTGTTAGCATACTGGCAGATGTATCCTCAATGTGTAGAAAGGTGTATTTGTGAAGGAAGAAAGCAAAGACATACTTAGATCGGAATTTCTGGAATCCAGTCCCCCTTTGCTGGTACCCGTCTTTATTCTCAGCCAATGTTACCCAGTCTGTCTTTGGCCCCACAGCAGTAGGCCTTTTAATGATTCATTCCTCATGGTGTACCCGTAAGATAAATTCATGTCAGGACAGTATCTTGTCATGTGGCGGAAAAATGTAAGTTACGTTTTATGTTAAGTTTTAAATTTCAAGGGTTTTTATTGCATCTTAGTCATGAGACATCTTACTTCAACAATTTTGGATAGCGAGTCCTACAAAAGTGCATGCCAATAAATGTACTTTGGATGAAATAGAAATTCATATCCAAAGCGAATTCATAATAACTAGTATGTATCAAATTAATCACATAGGCCTGTAAGCTAACTAGTATAAGATTTATTCATGCCTGCGGGTCAGAAACACTTTTGGTACCTTTGTGGCTTTGACCAGCAACCCGACCATGGTCAAAGCCACTTTTTTCTTGTTTGATATTCATAATTCATGCCATTTATAATTATTCCCATTAAACTTCAAGGGAATTTAGATTTTAATCAATAGTCTAAACACATAGAGATAACATAGAGTTTGGTGTGTTAAACATATACAGACATTGTTCAATTTGCGTTTAAAACTAAATACAGAGTTCTTGAGAATAGATCTGATGGATGTTTCACCGAAAAACTAATTTAGGCTCAGAAACGTTAATATCAACAAACTGAAAGTTATTACTTGGTAGTATCTTAAAGGAGTGTCTTGTCTAATATCCTGCATGTTCAATATTATTTTTATCCACTAATAATTTAACTGCTATTACAGACATTGCGATTCATTCAGGTCTTCTTTCCTTCACATTAATTGGCTC